>JAWPHD010009770.1:0-87500 GCA_037043455.1 Cyrtodaria siliqua | reverse complement strand
TTCATTTCCACATAGTTACCTCTGCTCTCATTCTGACTCTTCATTTCCACATAGTTACCTCTGCTCTCATTCTGACTCTTCATTTCCACATAGTTACCTCTGCTCTCATTCTGACTCTTCATTTCCACATAATTACCTCTGCTCTCATTCTGACTCTTCATTTCCACATAGTTACCTCTGCTCTCATTCTGACTCTTAATTTCCACATAGTTACCTCTGCTCTCATTCTGACTCTTCATTTCCACATAGTTACCTCTGCTCTCATTCTGGTCTATAACTTGCAGTTGCTATTTAACGTGAATTAAAAATTACTTGTCAAATAGTTAAAGTCGCATTAATTATTTTGGGAACTTAACTGAATATCTAATAAGTATTTTCTTCTGTGTATATGTTAACCGTCTCTTATTCTACACCTAGGTTTTTCATTGCCATTCATTTGGTTTAAACTTATTTTATTTCCAAAATTTATACAATCGGTGAAAATGTACATAATGCAAAATGTGAAAAAGGATTGGAACGAAAGCAGTTGCGTATAGAGATCCTTTCCTAGGTATCATATAAATTACATATAACAATGGCGTATAAAAGTGCACAGTGGAAATATTTTATAAGTGTTCAATGTAATATAGCTATACATCTAACAGTGATTAGTTATAGGGACCAAAACAAGTTTGAAACAGAAATAAATAAAGTAAAACATTTAAATATTATAATAACAAATGTATAACAGACACGATAGTGGGGCAACAGTGGGGGATGACAGGCGGAGACAGGACGACAGCATCAGAACCAGGAAACATATATTGTTCTAGTAGATTCGGTACTCGTGTAGTAGCTTCCCTTGTGATGTGAAATGTTAAAAACGTTTGCTTGACAAAATAAACTTCTGAACAATTTCAAATTAATATCGTGGGATACCGAGGAATCACCAAATAATATTATGTTTAGTGAAGCTGTGCACAGTGGTTGAAGTCTAGCCAGCATTTCCGCCCGAGCATTGTCGTATAACGGACAGCTGAATATGTAATGCTTAGTATAGTTTCTATGCCGCTACATCGACATAAAGGATAGTCGATGATCTTTTTTATAAACAAATGGTGGTTAAGCGAGCTACGCTTGGTGCGGAGCCGAGTATGAAGAAGCTGTGCATGTGTAATAATGCTTAGACGTGTAATTAAGGTTACGGTTAAGGTGTTGCTTTAGTGCATTTATGGAGTCAGAGTTTCTTACTTCGAAAGGAAGTTTGTTCCACTCACGAGTAACCGAAGGAAGGAAGGAGTTGGCGTAGAGACTAGTTCGGGAATTAATAGCTTAAAGATCGTTTGCATTTCGCAAGCTGTAGTCTGATGCAGCACTAACTGCTATAGGTACTAGCGATGCAAGGTATGGGGGTGTTTAAAGAGTTTTATAAAAACCATTTTATAAAATAAGGTAAGTTTGTGTTAATATCTTCGCGATTCGAAAGATTCCCATCCAGTCGATCGATCTCTTTGTTTAATTCATTTAAAGATACTAATTTGTTGCGCCTGTTGTTATTCTGCAGCTTCAATTTGTATTTTGTCGAGATCGGCCTTTCGTAGTTAGTGCAGTTGTCCCATATGACGGCAGCGTATTCGAGGAGAGGTCATATAAATGATATATACTAGTATATAATTTCTAGTGATTTCATGTCAAGCTGACGTTTTAGCGTCCTCATTATATTAATTCTAGACAGGCTTTAACCTTAGTATATTCAATGTGTGAGTGCCAACTGCAGTCATTTGGAGAAAAACACCAAGGTGCTTGTGTGAAGGAACGTCAGTAATTTGCTCGTTCAACATAAACAAAGGCGGATGAACAGGTTTGTTACGCTTGCGCGAGATATGAAGGGATTCAGTTTTAGTGGGATTTAATGTAACGAGCCATTTTTTGGACAACTCAGTAATTTTTGCTATAGTTGAGTGTATTTGCCGAAGTAACAATATCATTATTTTGTTCAATATAATGTAAAGACTAGTATCGTCTGCATTAAGACGCATGTTGGAATCAATATCAGCAGCAATGTCGATAATGTAAACAAGGAAGAGTAAGGGCCCTAAGATAGAACCTTGAGGAACACCTGCATTGATTGAGTTCCAATTTGATATAGTTTTTGGAAGAGCAACACAATGTTTTCTATTTTTAAGTAGTCAGGGATGTTACTTCAAAAGGTCGTCAGATATCCCCGCAGCTTTCAATTTAACAAGCAGGGCTTTGTGCCAAACTCGGTCAAAAGCTTTACTAATGTCAACAAGTATAACCCGCACTTCTTTTCCACAATCCAACGCGTTGTTTTCTAAAAGTACTCCAGTGATGTAACTTGTGTGTGTTTTCGCCTTCTTGTATGCTCTTTTTCTACTTCTGATTTTTCGTTTTATAACAACATAACATAACATAACGTTATGTTATGTTATGTTATATTTTACGGGAATATGATTTGAATTTTGATTTTGTGAACTTAAGATGCCAAAAATTGGGCAATAATATCGTATTTCTTGGTTTAAAAAAGGTTCGCCCACTCCACTCGTAACTAAATTAGACTTGTCACTAGCAAGTAATAGGTCAATAAGTGACGAAGAATTTTCGGTAAAATTGGTTGGTTCGTCAATAGTTTGATAAAGACCAAATTGATAACACAGAGATTCTACTTTACTCGATGGTTGACTTTGTAACATGTTGTAGTTGAAATCGCCTGTGATAATGATATTTTTAATACCAGTATCTACACAAGATTAGTAGAATCCCTTACCAAAAATATAGGCTTCTGGCGACTATTTGCTGCAACTCTGCGGCAAACATTGCTGCAAAGCTGCGGCGAACAAGTTTGCGGCGATGTTGCGGTACACTTTTATCATGCAAATAAGGTCTGCGGCAAAGTTGCAGCAAACAAATATGCACATGAGGTTCTGGTGATGTTCCGGCGATGTTCACCGCAACTTTGCCGCAGACCTCATTTGCATGGTAAAAGTGTGCGGCAACTTTGCAGTAAACTTCATTTGCATAACGCTTTTAGCTGTAATCTTCTGGCGATGTTCGCTGCAACTTTGCAGCAAACTTCATTTGCATAAAATGTTTCTCTGCACTGTTCTGGCGATGCTTGTGGTGATGTTCGCTGCAAACTTCGCGGCAAAGTTTTTCAAAATAAATAATGGACTGAAATTATGAAATGGAACAATGGTGCGCCGTTTTAAAAAAATATATATTTAGATCAAAAACATGATTTTTTTTTCACTATTTAACATGGACTGCACCAAATTTAAATAAATGGGAATGATTTAAATAAATCGACTCTAAATAAATGCTCTCGATTTAAAGTATATCCTTACGATTTGTTAGGGGGGGGGGGGGGGGGGGGGGGGGGGGGGTGGGGGGGGGGGGGGTGGGCGGGTGTCCAACAAAGTTGACGTTTCAAAATGTCTCGTAAGGGTCCCATGCCTAGTTAGGAATTTCCTCACGGGTGTATGTCTCACGCCAAGTGTTTTACTTGTGCTCATGGAGATGCAGACCGCTGTCATTTCTGCATTACTCCATTTTATGGAGATGTCGACCGCTGTCATTTCTGCATTACTCCTTTTTCATGGAGATGTTGACCGCTGTCATTTCTGCATTACTCCCATTTTATGGAGATGTCGACCGCTGTCATTCATGCATTACTCTCTTTTATGGAGATGTCGTCCGCTGTCATTTCTGCATTAATATTACTCCCATTAGCATGGCGATGTCGACTGCTGTCATTTCTGCATTACTCCTATTTTCATGGAGATGTCGACCGCTGTCAATTCTGCATTACTCTCATTTTTATGGAGATGTCGACCGCTGTCATTTCTGTATTACTCCCATTTTATGGAGATGTCGACCGCTGTCATTTCTGCATTACTCCCATTACCATGGAGATGTTGACCGCTGTCATTTCTGCATTACTCTCATTTTTCATGGAGATGTCGACTGCTGTCATTTCTGCATTACTCCCATTTTATGGAGATGTCGACCGCTGTCATTCCTGCATTACTCTCATTTTCATGGAGACGTCGAGCGCTGCCATTCCTGCATTACTCCCATTATCATGGAGATGTCGACCGCTGTCATTTCTGCATTACTCCCATTTTCATGGAGATGTCGAGTGATGTCATTTTTGCATTACTCCCATTTTATGGAGATGTCGACCGCTGTCATTTCTGCATTACTCTCATTTTCATGGAGATGTCGAGCGCTGCCATTTCTGCATTACTCTCATTTTCATGATGACGTCGAGCACGGTCATTTCTGCATGACTCTCATTTTCACAGAGATGACGAGCGCTGTCATTGCGCATTACTCTCACTTTTACAGAGATGTCGACCGTTGTTATTCCTGCATTACAGTCATTTCATGGAGATGTCGAGCTCTGTCATTTCTACATTACTCTCATTTTTATGGAGATGTCGAGCACTGTCATTCCTGCATTACTCTCATTTTCAAGGAGATGTGGAGCGATGTCATTTCTGCATTACTCCCATTATCATGGAGATGTCGAGCGCTGTCATTTTTATGGAGATGTCGAGCGCTGTCATTTCTACATTACTCTCATTTTCATTCAGACGTCGAGCGCTGCCATTCCTGCATTACTCCCATTATCATGGAGATGTCGACCGCTGTCATTTCTGCATTACTCCCATTTTCATGGAGATGTCGACTGCTGTCATTTCTGCATTACTCCCATTTTATGGAGATGTCGACCGCTGTCATTCCTGCATTACTCTCATTTTCATGGAGACGTCGAGCGCTGCCATTCCTGCATTACTCCCATTATCATGGAGATGTCGACCGCTGTCATTTCTGCATTACTCCCATTTTCATGGAGATGTCGAGTGGTGTCATTTTTGCATTACTCCCATTTTATGGAGATGTCGACTGCTGTCATTTCTGCATTACTCTCATTTTCATGGAGACGTCGAGCACTGTCATTTCTGCACGACTCTCATTTTCACAGAGATGACTAGCGCTGTCATTTCTGCATCACTCCATTTTTATGGAGATGTCGATCGCTGTCATTGCGCATTACTCTCACTTTTACAGAGATGTCGACCGTTGTTATTCCTGCATTACAGTCATTTCATAGAGATGTCGAGCTCTCTCATTTCTACATTACTCTCATTTTTATGGAGATGTCGAGCACTGTCATTTCTGCATTACTCTCATTTTCAAGGAGATGTGGAGCGATGTCATTTCTGCATTACTCCCATTATCATGGAGATGTCGAGCGGTCATTTCTGCATTACTCCCATTATCATGGAGATGTCGAGCGCTGTCATTTTCATGGAGATGTCGAGAGCTGTCATTTCTGCATTACTCTCATTTTCACGGAGATGTCATGTGCTGTCATTTCTGCATTACTCCCATTATCATGGAGATGTCGAGCGCTGTCATTTCTGCATCACTCCCATTTTTATGGAGATGTCAAGCGCTGTCATTGCGCATTACTCTCACTTTTACAGAGATGTCGAGCGCTGTTATTCCTGCATTACTCTCCTTTTCATAGAGATGTCGACCGCAGTCATTTCTGCATTACTCTCATGTTTATGGAGATGTCGAGTACTGTCATTTCTGCATTACTCCCATTTTCATGGAAATGTCGAACATCATCCTAACTGTAGCAGTCCAATAGGCACTTGGTGCCTGGATATCTTAGAATCAGCACCAGACCCTTAGGACAGACCCACAAACATAAATATAAACATTTACCAATGGAGGTCAAGTTATGGGTCTGATGATGGTCTGGGGCTGATTCCGAAAGTTCCAGGCGACTGTTACGTAACCAGATGAAAAAAGCAAAACTTGCTATTTTCCGACATATAAAAATAAAAATAAAACAGTTATATACTTACAATATACAGGTGTGGAACAATTCCCCTTCAGAATATTCACTCAAATAAACTCATTCAAATTCATTGTTTTAAATTGTTACAATTTCATTGAAAAATAGTACACTGTTGATAACACACCATTGCCTATATAGACACATGATAACTGGTTATTTATGCAAAAATACCACAGTTTCTTGAACACATGTGTTTCTAATAGAATAATCTCTGCAGGATACTGCATGATACTGCATCAGATCAAAGGAAATTGCATACTACCTGGTAATAATAATTAACTGACCCAGTCAGCAAGATTATCCAGCTTAATTTCCCCCCAAATCTATCATAAATTGTGTTTCTACATGACTGTACACTTATATTATTCTGATATTAAGAATTAATTATCTTTGTCATTTTTTGACTTTTAAATACATGTTATTTAAAGTATGACTGTGCTTAAATTTCAAAGTAGATTTTATATTTGTTAAATTTGTAGATAGTTCCTATATAATAATTCACAATGACTTAAACTATTAATTTGACTTGTCTTCATGGTCATGTTAATGCAGAGTAATATTGATATCATTTTGCACTTGGGACACAATTTTAATTGTTCTGGTTTTAAATGTTGGAGTTATCATGATGTTTTGAATTTAAAAATGTTCTTGCAACACAATAATACATATTTTGGCTTTTTCTGAAAAAAACACAATTGAATTGAATTGAATGTTGTTTAACGGCTCATCAACACAGAATAGGTTATTTAGAGCCGCCCCAGAGAGAGGGGAAGGATACATAGGAATCCGGGGACCGTGTCCTACTCTTATATCGAATAGATTCCTATGGTTCTTTAACGTGCTCGGAGGATAGACCGATACACGCACGGGACCGTTTACGTCCCCATCCGATGGACGAGGCTAAGCTAGGGAAAGTGTCTTGCACAAGAACACACCGACGAAACTCAGTGGCACCATGGAGGATTGAACCCGGGGCCTCCGGTTACAAATCCTCCGTGCTACCGACTGAAAGAATAAGGTTCCACTAAAGGTTTTATACATGGACTTAGCAAAATAACTTGTTAAGTGGTCCTTTGACATAAAATCCACATTTTACTTGAGTACATTTTACTTGAGTAATAAGTAACATAGAAGAAATAACAAAAATCTTCATAAAGTTTAACCTTTGTGATGAAGTTTTGGCGAACGGAGATAAAGCAGATCAGAATGGAAAAGTTTGTCGTGATCTTATGGCGAATAAAGAAACGGCAAATCTGAATTGAAAGTTTGTGGCGATGTTACGGCGTGCAATAAAAAAAAATCGGAATGGTAAAGTTTGTCGCAATGTTGTGGCGAACAAAAAAACTGCAAGTAAAACCCCTGTCACACTAGGGCCGCGTTCTCACGGCGATCCCACGGCGTCCAAGAAAAATGCAGAACGCCGAGGTGCGCGCAGTACGATCGCAAGCATCGCCGCAGCAACGCAGTGGCATCGCCAGTAGCTATAGACGCATTGGGATCGCATAGAACGCCAAGCGACGGCGCGCACTTTGAGCATGCACAAAACAAACGCCGTCGCTCGGCGTTCTGATAAGAGCGCAGTGGGGTCGCCATAGCAGCGCAGTAAGGTCTCCTACAACGCCACAGGAGCTCCGCGGGCGCGCACAGAGGTCGCAGTGCGAACGCTGTGGTTGTCGGTGGCGCTTGCACGGAGATTGTACGGCGTTCTCTGAGATGTCACTGCGTCTCTACCGCGCTTATACGGCGCGTCTACGGCGCTTATACGGAGTGTTATTTATTTTACTGCGCTCTTACAACGACTGTACGGAGCTGTCACGGCGACAATTGCGCTCCCAAGGCGCTTCTACCGCGTCCATCGGCGTTTGCATGACAAAAACGAACAAAATAGTATAAATGAATTATAGGTAGTGCAAACGAACGTCTTCAACACGCCGTCAGCGCAGTGTGAGCGCCGTGAAAGCGCAGTGCACGCAGTGGAAGCGCCGTGAGAGCGCAGACAATCGCCAACAAGAACTCCGTAGGAACGCGATAGAACGCCATGGGAGCTCCGTAACAACGCCTTGGTCGCTGTGAGGATGCCGTGACATCTCCATCTTCACGAAAAATATCAGATTTTTCTTGCGATCTCACGGCGTTCTGGAAAATTAAACAACGCCGTGCCAACGTAGTGGAAACGCGCTATAGTGTGACAGGGGCATATTAAGTTTGTGGTGATGCTATGGCGAACGCTCCAAATAAATAAATGTTTCTGGCGAACTTCTGGCGAATGTATAACTTTTTAGCGAGTTTGCAGCAAATTCGCCAAAGATTACCATGGTGTTTGCGAGTACATCACCGCTAGTGGCGAACATTGGCGAACAATTAAGAATTATTCTGGCGAACAAAATTGTTCGCTGCAACCTTGCAGCAAACTTGCAGCAACCTTGCAGCAAACCTTCTCATTTGGTAAGGGATCTTCAATCATGTAATTGTAAATTGCATCTGCGTTTGGAGGTCTGTAAAATACACCTAGTAGCACGTGTTTTTGGTTTAATATAATATCAACCCAGATGCATTCAAGTCTGTTTAACTCAAGGTCATTTCTTCGTTTATAATTAATGGTATCCTAGACGTAAACTATTACCCCGCCATGGCTATCACCGATACGATCCTTTCTTTCAGGAGTATGGAAAAAGGACGAATGAGTTGATCGTTTGACATTGAACTATTAAGCCAAGTCTCAGAGAACGTTAGAATGTCAAAGTGGTGTAGTTCTGTGAAAACTAAATCTAATTTAAGAATTATACTCTGTACGTTGTAGTGCACTATCGACAGGTTGCATGCAAAATCTAAAAAATCGGACATCGTGGTTGACGCATTATTGCAAGTTAACGAGGAGTCGAAGGATGTATTCAATGGCACTGGAGGGCCGGGATTAGGATGAATATCGCCATATTGCAGAAGCAGTAGTCTCAACCAAGTAATAATAGTTATTTCAATTCCAACAAGAGGGATGCGTTTTGTGAATAGAACATTTGCACGATACTGATTACCTAGCATCAATTGCCTATGTGGGAATATCATTTGGTTGCGGAATGTGATGTGGAATGCACATTGTAGAGAAGAGAAAGTAAGCAAACTGGAGATCTTGATAGGGATAAGCAAGTGGAGAGAAGCTGCAAACATATAATTACATTTGTAAGAAGACATGGTATCGGCAGAAAAGCTTCTAAAATGTATCATGTTATTGTCAATAAAAACTAAAGGAACAGCTCTGCCGCCGCCAAGCTATCACATCTATAAGAAACTATAAACAGAAACATGCACGGCAGTTATGATAGTTGTGGTTAATAGATACAAGGGTGGGAAGGAGTGTTGCACCAAATAATCATTTATTTTACGTTTTCTAGACGCGTGTCCAATACACTTGACAGTATACATGTCGGTACTTACATCTTCAACTTCACACTCTTGTTTCAGTACTGAAAATGTGCCCTTGTTCTTCTTCCCTCTGCCTTGCTTTTGATTGTTATTTGGATCTACAGCCGATGATGATGACCCGCAACCCATTTTGGATGTATTGTCTCACATTAGTCGTAAATATTTAATACAGTTTACTTTGTTAACAAGAAGAATATAATGAAACTCATTCAGATAAACAATAACTGCACAGACAGGCAATTCCGACGATCGACATATAATATTGTATTCAACACTAGAAGCATTTCCGTAAATGCTTTGTTTAAATAACTTTCGAAGAACGCCTAACACCGCAGCATAGATTTACTTCATTTCTTACCGTAATATGTCATTGAACTTTATGGTATTCCACACTGATCAAAACAAGTAAATTGTGAAGCCTAACACGGTAACTGAGAGTGAATAATAAAAGGAAGTCAATTTAAAAACAATTAATTCAAAAACCTATCCACTTTATAGTCATTAATAAAAGAAAATCAATTAAAAAAACAATCCATTCAAAAACCTACCCACTTTATAGTCAGTACTAAAAGGAAGTCAATTAATAAAACAATCCATTCAAAAACCTACCCACTTTATAGTCAGTACTAAAAGGAAGTCAATTAATAAAACAATCCATTCAAAAACCTATCCACTTTATAGTCAGTACTAAAAGGAAGTCAATTAATAAAACAATCCATTCAAAAACCTATCCACTTTATAGTCAGTACTAAAAGGAAGTCAATTAATAAAACAATCCATTCAAAAACCTATCCACTTTATAGTCAGTACTAAAAGGAAGTCAATTAATAAAACAATCCATTCAAAAACCTATCCACTTTATAGTCAGTACTAAAAGGAAGTCAATTAATAAAACAATCCATTCAAAAACCTATCCACTTTATAGTCAGTACTAAAAGGAAGTCAATTAATAAAACAATCCATTCAAAAACCTACCCACTTTATAGTCAGTACTAAAAGGAAGTCAATTAATAAAACAATCCATTCAAAAACCTATCCACTTTATAGTCAGTACTAAAAGGAAGTCAATTAATAAAACAATCCATTCAAAAACCTATCCACTTTATAGTCAGTACTAAAAGGAAGTCAATTAATAAAACAAACCATTCAAAAACCTACCCACTTTATAGTCAGTACTAAAAGGAAGTCAATTAATAAAACAATCCATTCAAAAACCTATCCACTTTATAGTCAGTACTAAAAGGAAGTCAATTAATAAAACAATCCATTCAAAAACCTACCCACTTTATAGTCAGTACTAAAAGGAAGTCAATTAATAAAACAATCCATTCAAAAACCTATCCACTTTATAGTCAGTACTAAAAGGAAGTCAATTAATAAAACAATCCATTCAAAAACCTACCCACTTTATAGTCAGTACTAAAAGGAAGTCAATTAATAAAACAATCCATTCAAAAATCTATTCACTTTATAGTCAGTACTAAAAGGAAGTCAATTAATAAAACAATCCATTCAAAAACCTATCCACTTTATAGTCAGTACTAAAAGGAAGTCAATTAATAAAACAATCCATTCAAAAACCTACCCACTTTATAGTCAGTACTAAAAGGAAGTCAATTAATAAAACAATCCATTCAAAAACCTATCCACTTTATAGTCAGTACTAAAAGGAAGTCAATTAATAAAACAATCCATTCAAAAACCTATCCACTTTATAGTCAGTACTAAAAGGAAGTCAATTAATAAAACAATCCATTCAAAAACCTATCCACTTTATAGTCAGTACTAAAAGGAAGTCAATTAATAAAACAATCCATGCAAAAACCTATCCATTTTATAGTCAGTACTAAAAGGAAGTCAATTAATAAAACAATCCATTCAAAAACCTATCCACTTTATAGTCAGTACTAAAAGGAAGTCAATTAATAAAACAATCCATTCAAAAACCTATCCATTTTATAGTCAGTACTAAAAGAAAGTCAATTAATAAAACAATCCATTCAAAAACCTATCCACTTTATAGTCAGTAATAAAAGGAAGTCAATTAATAAAACAATCCATTCAAAAACCTATCCACTTTATAGTCAGTACTAAAAGGAAGTCAATTAATAAAACAATCCATTCAAAAACCTATCCACTTTATAGTCAGTACTAAAAGGAAGTCAATTAATAAAACAATCCATTCAAAAACCTATCCACTTTATTATTAATTGGCATCATACAGTTCACTAAAATGTCACAGTGTAGAAACAAACTATGTAGAGTAGATACATGCAATAACGTTATTATCTAATCTATACATAATCTATATATAATCTTCTTTGTTTGTTTCAGTAATGTTATAACCCTCATTTCAAGCAACTATATTACATGTAATATACCCAAGATGCCAATTTGTCTATATAACAACTGTCACGTGATGCTTGTATCTATTTGTCCATAATCACATCTAGTCCCTTAAGACATTTGAAAGCAGGGAGATAAAACGTGGCACAGCGTGTGGTATTTCATTTGATATCACGTTTACGAACGTTTAATAAAACATTAATCGATAAAGACCGTTATAAAATATGGCAGAATGTGTATTTACATTGAGGAAAGCTATTGATTTGAGAACATGAAAAAAAAACACAAAGTAAAAAACAATTGATCAGTAGACCTGCGTTATACTGTTACAGATTTTGTATTTAAATCAAACATCTAATTCATGTTATGAGCGACGTGCCGATATATAGATATTCACTATATGTTTAAGAGTTCAGTTGGTCACTGATGAATTAAGCGCATCCCCCACCCACACTCCCACACATCAAAGTACGTTAGTAGTGTAGATTGCGATGATACTTACACTCCCACCCATCAAAGTACGTTAGTAGTGTAGATTGCGATGATACTTACACTCCCACCCATCAAAGTACGTTAGTAGTGTAGATTGCGATGATACTTACACTCCCACCCATCAAAGTACGTTAGTAGTGTAGATTGCGATGATACTTACACTCCCATCCATCAAAGTACGTTAGTAGTGTAGATTGCGATGATACTTACACTCCCACCCATCAAAGTACGTTAGTAGTGTAGATTGCGATGATACTTACACTCCCACCCATCAAAGTACGTTAGTAGTGTA
The DNA here is from genome assembly GCA_037043455.1 of Cyrtodaria siliqua. Lineage (NCBI taxonomy): Eukaryota > Metazoa > Mollusca > Bivalvia > Adapedonta > Hiatellidae > Cyrtodaria > Cyrtodaria siliqua. The sequence goes on along the minus strand of JAWPHD010009770.1, from coordinate 75,075 downwards.
GATTGCGATGATACCCCACCCCCACTCCCACCCATCAAAGTACGTTAGTTGTGTAGATTGCGATGATTCTTACACTCCCACCCATCAAAGTACGTTAGTAGTGTAGATTGCGATGATACCCCATCCCCACTCCCACCCATCAAAGTACGTTAGTAGTGTAGATTGCGATGATTCTTACACTCCCACCCATCAAAGTACGTTAGTAGTGTAGATTTCGATGATACTTACACTCCCACCCATCAAAGTACGTTAGTAGTGTAGATTGCGATGATACTTACACTCCCACCCATCAAAGTAAGTTAGTAGTGTAGATTGCGATGATACCCCACCCCACTCCCACCCATCAAAGTACGTTAGTAGTGTAGATTGCGATGATACCCCACCCCCACTCCCACCCATCAAAGTACGTTAGTAATGTAGATTGCGATGATACCCCCACTCCCACACATCAAATTACGTTAGTAGTGTAGATTGCGATGATACCCCCACTCCCACACATCAAAGTACGTTAGTAGTGTAGATTGCGATGATACCCCCACTCCCACCCATCAAAGTACGTTAGTAGTGTAGATTGCGATGATACTTACACTCCCACCCATCAAAGTACGTTAGTAGTGTATATTGCGATGATACCCCACCCCCACTCCCACCCATCAAAGTACGTTAGTAGTGTAGATTGCGATGATACTTACACTCCCACCCATCAAAGTTCGTTAGTAGTGTAGATTGCGATGATACCCCACCCCCACTCCCACCCATCAAAGAACGTTAGTAGTGTAGATTGCGATGATACTTACACTCCCACCCATCAAAGTACGTTAGTAGTGAAGATTGCGATGATACTTACACTCCCACCCATCAAAGTACGTTAGTAGTGTAGATTGCGATGATACTTACACTCCCACCCATCAAAGTACGTTAGTAGTGTAGATTGCGATGATACCCCACCCCCACTCCCACCCATCAAAGTACGTTAGTAGTGTAGATTGCGATGTTTCTTACACTCCCACCCATCAAAGTACGTTAGTAGTGTAGATTGCGATGATACCCTACCCCCACTCCAACCCATCAAAGTACGTTAGTAGTGTAGATTGCGATGATACTTACACTCCCACCCATCAAAGTACGTTAGTAGTGTAGATTGCGATGATACCCCACCCCCACTCCCACCCATCAAAGTACGTTAGTAGTGTAGATTGCGATATACCCCAACCCCACTCCCACCCATCAAAGTACGTTAGTAGTGTAGATTGCGATGATACCCCACCCCCACTCCCACCCATCAAAGTACGTTAGTAATGTAGATTGCGATGATACCCCACTCCCACCCATCAAATTACGTTAGTAGTGTAGATTGCGATGATACCCCACCCCCACTCCCACCCATCAAAGTACGTTAGTAGTGTAGATTGCGATGATACTTACACTCCCACCCATCAAAGTACGTTAGTAGTGTAGATTGCGATGATACCCCACCCCCACTCCCAACCATCAAAGTACGTTAGTAGTGTAGATTGCGATGATACCCCACCCCCACTCCCACCCATCAAAGTACGTTAGTAATGTAGATTGCGATGATACCCCCACTCCCACCCATCAAATTACGTTAGTAGTGTAGATTGCGATGATACCCCCACTCCCACCCATCAAAGTACGTTAGTAGTGTAGATTGCGATGATACCCCCATTCCCACCCATCAAATTACGTTAGTAGTGTAGATTGCGATGATACTTACACTCCCACCCTTTCAAAGTACGTCAGTAGTGTAGATTGCGATGATACCCCACCCCCACTCCCACCCATCAAAGTACGTTAGTAATGTAGATTGCGATGATACCCCCACTCCCACTCATCAAATTACGTTAGTAGTGTAGATTGCGATGATACCCCCACTCCCACCCATCAAAGTACGTTAGTAGTTTAGATTGCGATGATACCCCCACTCCCACCCATCAAAGAACGTTAGTAGTGTAGATTGCGATGATACTTACACTCCCACCCATCAAAGTACGTTAGTAGTGTAGATTGCGATGATACCCCACCCCCACTCCCACCCATCAAAGTACGTTAGTAGTGTAGATTGCGATGATACTTACACTCCCACCCATCAAAGTTCGTTAGTAGTGTAGATTGCGATGATACCCCACCCCCACTCCCACCCATCAAAGTACGTTAGTAGTGTAGATTGCGATGATACTTACACTCCCACCCATCAAAGTACGTTAGTAGTGTAGATTGCGATGATACTTACACTCCCACCCATCAAAGTACGTTAGTAGTGTAGATTGCGATGATACTTACACTCCCACCCATTAAAGTACGTTAGTAGTGTAGATTGCAATGATACTTACACTCCCACCCATCAAAGTACGTTAGTAGTGTAGATTGCGATGATACCCCACCCCACTCCCACCCATCAAAGTACGTTAGTAGTGTAGATTGCGATGATACGCCACCCCCACTCCCACCCATCAAAGTACGTTAGTAGTGTAGATTACGATGATACTTACATTCCACCCGTCAAAGTGCGTTAGTAGTGTAGATTGCGATGATACTTACACTCCCACCCATCAAAGTACGTTAGTAGTGTAGATTGCGATGATACTTACACTACCACCCATCAAAGTACGTTAGTAGTGTAGATTGCGATGATACCCCACCCCCACTCCCACCCATCAAAGTACGTTAGTAGTCTAGATTGCGATGATACCCCACCCCCACTCCCACCCATCAAAGTACGTTAGTAATGTAGATTGCGATGATACCCCCACTCCCACCCATCAAATTACGTTAGTAGTGTAGATTGCGATGATACCCCCACTCCCACCCATCAAAGTACGTTAGTAGTGTAGATTGCGATGATACCCCCACTCCCACCCATCAAAGTACGTTAGTAGTGTAGATTGCGATGATACTTACACTCCCACCCTTTCAAAGTACGTCAGTAGTGTAGATTGCGATGATACCCCACCCCCACTCCCACCCATCAAAGTACGTTAGTAGTGTAGATTGCGATGATACTTACACTCCCACCCATCAAAGTTCGTTAGTAGTGTAGATTGCGATGATACCCCACCCCCACTCCCACCCATCAAAGTACGTTAGTAGTGTAGATTGAGATGATACTTACACTCCCACCCACCAAAGTACGTTAGTAGTGTAGATTGCGATGATACCCCACCCCACTCCCACCCATCAAAGTACGTAAGTAGTGTAGATTGCGATGATACCCCACCCCCACTCCCACCCATCAAAGTACGTTAGTAGTGTAGATTGCGATGATACCCCCACTCCCACAAATCAAAGTACGTTAGTAGTGTAGATTGCGATGATACCCAACTCCCACCCATCAAAGTACGTTAGTAGTGTAGATTGCGATGATACTCCCACTCCCACCCATCAAAGTACGTTAGTAGTGTAGATTGCGATCATACCCCCACTCCCACCCATCAAAGTACGTTAGTAGTGTAGATTGCGATGATACCCCACCCCCACTCCCACCCATCAAAGTACGTTAGTAGTGTAGATTGCGATGATACCCCACCCCCACTCCCACCCATCAAAGTACGTTAGTAGTGTAGATTGCGATGATACCCCACCCCCACTCCCACCCATCAAAGTACGTTAGTAGTGTAGATTGCGATATACCCCAACCCCACTCCCACCCATCAAAGTACGTTAGTAGTGTAGATTGCGATGATACCCCACCCCCACTCCCACCCATCAAAGTACGTTAGTAATGTAGATTGCGATGATACCCCACTCCCACCCATCAAATTACGTTAGTAGTGTAGATTGCGATGATACCCCACCCCCACTCCCACCCATCAAAGTACGTTAGTAGTGTAGATTGCGATGATACTTACACTCCCACCCATCAAAGTACGTTAGTAGTGTAGATTGCGATGATACCCCACCCCCACTCCCAACCATCAAAGTACGTTAGTAGTGTAGATTGCGATGATACCCCACCCCCACTCCCACCCATCAAAGAACGTTAGTAATGTAGATTGCGATGATACCCCCACTCCCACCCATCAAATTACGTTAGTAGTGTAGATTGCGATGATACCCCCACTCCCACCCATCAAAGTACGTTAGTAGTGTAGATTGCGATGATACCCCCATTCCCACCCATCAAAGTACGTTAGTAGTGTAGATTGCGATGATACTTACACTCCCACCCTTTCAAAGTACGTCAGTAGTGTAGATTGCGATGATACCCAACCCCCACTCCCACCCATCAAAGTACGTTAGTAGTGTAGATTGCGATGATACTTACACTCCCACCCATCAAAGTTCGTTAGTAGTGTAGATTGCGATGATACCCCACCCCACTCCCACCCATCAAAGTACGTAAGTAGTGTAGATTGCGATGATACCCCACCCCCACTCCCACCCATCAAAGTACGTTAGTAGTGTAGATTGCGATGATACCCCCACTCCCACAAATCAAAGTACGTTAGTAGTGTAGATTGCGATGATACTCCCACTCCCACCCATCAAAGTACGTTAGTAGTGTAGATTGCGATGATACCCCACCCCCACTCCCACCCATCAAAGTACGTTAGAAGTGTAGATTGCGATGATACCCCACCCCCACTCCCACCCATCAAAGTACGTTAGTAGTGTAGATTGCGATGATACCCCACCCCCACTCCCACCCATCAAAGTACGTTAGTAGTGTAGATTGCGATGATACCCCACCCCCACTCCCACCCATCAAAGTACGTTAGTAGTGTAGATTGCGATATACCCCACCCCCACTCCCACCCATCAAAGTACGTTAGTAGTGTAGATTGCGATGATACCCCACCCCCACTCCCACCCATCAACGTACGTTAGTAATGTAGATTGCGATGATACCCCCACTCCCACCCATCAAATAACGTTAGTAGTGTAGATTGCGATGATACCCCCACTCCCACCCATCAAAGTTCGTTAGTAGTGTAGATTGCGATGATACCCCCACTCCCACCCATCAAAGTACGTTAGTAGTGTAGATTGCGATGAAACTTACACTCCCACCCTTTCAAAGTACGTCAGTAGTGTAGATTGCGATGATACCCCACCCCCACTCCCACCCATCAAAGTACGTTAGTAGTGTAGATTGCGATGATACTTACACTCCCACCCATCAAAGTTCGTTAGTAGTGTAGATTGCGATGATACCCCACCCCCACTCCCACCCATCAAAGTACGTTAGTAGTGTAGATTGAGATGATACTTACACTCCCACCCATCAAAGTACGTTAGTAGTGTAGATTGCGATGATACCCCACCCCACTCCCACCCATCAAAGTACGTAAGTAGTGTAGATTGCGATGATACCCCACCCCCACTCCCACCCATCAAAGTACGTTAGTAGTGTAGATTGCGATGATACCCCCACTCCCACAAATCAAAGTACGTTAGTAGTGTAGATTGCGATGATACTCCCACTCCCACCCATCAAAGTACGTTAGTAGTGTAGATTGCGATGATACCCCCACTCCCACCCATCAAAGTACGTTAGTAGTGTAGATTGCGATGATACCCCACCCCCACTCCCACCCATCAAAGTACGTTAGTAGTGTAGATTGCGATGATACCCCACCCCCACTCCCACCCATCAAAGTACGTTAGTAGTGTAGATTGCGATGATACCCCATCCCCACTCCCACCCATCAAAGTACGTTAGTAGTGTAGATTGCGATGATACCCCACCCCCTCTCCCACCCATCAAAGTACGTTAGTAGTGTAGATTGCGATATACCCCACCCCCACTCCCACCCATCGAAGTAAGTTAGTAGTGTAGATTGCGATGATACCCCTCCCCCACTCCCACCCATCAAAGTACGTTAGTAGTGTAGATTGCGATATACCCCACCCCCACTCCCACCCATTAAAGTACGTTAGTAGTGTAGATTGCGATATACCCCACCCCACTCCCACCCATCAAAGTACGTTAGTAGTGTAGATTGCGATATACCCCACCCAACTCCCACCCATCAAAGTACGTTATTAGTGTAGATTGCGATATGCCCCACCCCACTCCTACCCATCAAAGTACGTTAGTAGTGTATATTGCGATATACCCCACCCCACTCCCACCCATCAAAGTACGTGAGTAGTGTAGATTGCGATATACCCCACCCCACTCCCACCCATCAAAGTACGTTAGTAGTGTAGATTGCGATATACCCCACCCCACTCCCACCCATCAAAGTACGTTAGTAGTGTAGATTGCGATATACCCCACCCCACTCCCACCCATCAAAGTACGTTAGTAGTGTAGATTGCGATATACCCCACCATAACTCCCACCCATCAAAGTACGTTAGTAGTGTAAATTGCGATATACCCCACCCCACTCCCACCCATCAAAGTACGTTAGTAGTGTAGATTGCGATGATACTTACACTCCCACCCATCAAAGTACGTTAGTAGTGTAGATTGCGATGATACCCCACCCCCACTCCCACCCATCAAAGTACGTTAGTAGTGTAGATTGCGATATACCCCACCCCACTCCACCCATCAAAGTACGTTAGTAGTGTAGATTGCGATATACCCCACCCCACTCCCACCCATCAAAGTACGTTAGTAGTGTATATTGCGATATACCCCACCCCACTCCCACCCATCAAAGTACGTTAGTAGTGTAGTTAGTTAGTAGTGTAGATTGCGATGATACCTATTAATGCCAATACTTATAAATACGTTATAATAATTGCTTTAGGTTGTAAGTAATCAACGCCATTGCATAGTCAGAAAATCAAATGAAATTGAATAACATAACTTTAGGTAACTTATATACTGGCTTTCAAAATGTTATGTTTTTCTTATGTTAATTACAAATGTTTTATGTGTCATAAGGTTTTGCATCAACATATTTGAGCACATCGCATAACAACCGTCAACCTTATATAATGTTAAGAGTTTGGAAATATATTTTTTTTAAACAGTACATTTGATATTTTAACTGCTGGATTCGATTATAAGGTCATCCTTCACAAGATGGTAGTCGTGTTGTTTTTTCTTGATCGAGTGGACGAGTTCGCATGTTTTTTTCCACACATACTTTACTGATAATCGAACGCAGCATTCGATAATATATTTCTTTCATTTTACATAGTTTGTATAGATTTCTATGACTTAGCCGAAATGTTTCCCTTTTCTAAAAAGTCTCTGCAAATGACCTCGAAATCCTCAAACACGGGTTCGAATCCCACTGTGAGCTCAACTTGTAAGTGAGAAGTGTCGATTCTTACGGATAGCGGGAGGTTTATAGTACTGGTTCTACCCAGGGTAAGTGGATGGTCTGCCTCCACCACAAAACGAGTGACCATCATATGTAGCGTAACATGGGTTGAAAAATGACGTGAAACACCATTCAAACAAACGTCCTTCAACACTGTACTGACGTTATGACTGAAGGCTGCTTTTAACGATGTTTGTGTTCCAATCTGGATAGAAATATTAGTCATTATTGCTTTGCTTTGATCACATGTATTTAACCTTGATTTTTTAAATATGCTATAATTTGGCTTCGTTAACACGATAGGGCCTTCATTTTTCATCCCATTTTTTTCAAGATTTACCAGATTGTTGATACCAACGAAAGCTCTGAAGAGGTTGAACACCAGCAATATTGGATAAGTAATACCAGCGTTATCGTCCTTGCTGTTTTGAAATATAGAATATACTATATTGAGAACTTGGGTCAAACTCATGGTTTCCGCTCAATAACTTTTGTTCGAAATGAGGTATTGCAATGAAACTTGGAGGATATGTAGCTTATATGAAAAAAAAGGTTGGGGTTGCATTTAGGGCCACTGAGATCAAGGTCAAGGTCGCTGATACTAAAAATAGAGAAATGGTTCCCGCACAATAACTTCTGTTTGGAGTGAGGCATTGTGACGATACTACCTGGGTAGATAACTTCTGTGGAAAGAAAGGTTGGGTTTGCAATTAGGGTAGACCGGTTCAAGGTCAAGGTCACTGTTACTAACCATAGAAAAATGGTTTCTGCTCAATAACTTTGTTAGGAGTGAGGTATTGCAATGAAACTTGCAGGTTATATAGCTTATATGGAAAGGAGGGTTGGGGAATTGCGTTTGGGGCCACTGGAGTCAAGGTCAAGGTCGCTGTTACTAAAACTAGAAAAATGATTTCCGCTCAATAACTTTTGTTAGGAGTGAGGTACTGCGGCGAAACTTGCTGGATTGATAGCTTATATGAAAATAAAGGCTGGGATTCAAGGTCAAGGTTACTTTACTAAAATAGAGAAAATGGTTTCTGCTCCGTAACTTTTGTTATGAGTAAGTTTTGTTGAATCGTTTACGGATCTCGACTTAGCGATAAAAATGTCGTCCAGGTGTATGTGTGTCAGTTCGTCCGTCCGTTTGTTCGTCCGTTAGTCTGTTCTTCTGTGCGTCTGTGCGTCAGATTTTAATTTCGTAATATCAGCTTCGTTACATGCAGGATTGTCACCGAACTCGAACGAAATGTTCGTTATATAGATCCAACATCACGTGCACAATTTTGCGTCGTTGCGACCTACTTTCGACGAAATATGTGTTACGTCTGGTCTCTGCGACGACATGCGTATCTTGCTTCTTTCTTGCAGAAGTTTCATCAAACTTCACCAGGATGTTCCTTTATGATCTAACATGATGTGCAAACTTTTTGGTCGTTGTGACCTATTTGCGACGAAATATCGGTCATGTCCGGTCTCTGCTACGACATGTATCTTGCTTCCTTCTTGCAGGATTTTCACCAAACTTCACCCGGATGTTTCTTATATGTATCTAACTTCATATGCAAAATATTGGGTCGCTGTGACCTACCTTCGATGAAATATTGGTCACGTCCGCACTCCGCTACGACATGCGTATCTTGCTTCTTTCTCGTAGAATTTTCACAGAATTCCATCAGAATGTTCCTTATTTGCATCTAACATCATGTGCAGAAATGTGTCCCCCACTGTTAATGAAATTAATTTAATACCTTTTGGGATTGACATTGGTGTTGGTGAATCAAACATCTGGACCTTTATAATAGGGCTCAAAATGTAGGCCGTAGCCTTCTATTTTAAAAGAAGTACTGATGGCAATTTTATGACGACAACCCTAGATTTAAGAGCCGTGTTAGCCAGTAGAGCGTCCACATGCCCTCTTGGGCCTTTTGTTACAACTTGTCTTCGTTTTCTACCGTAGGTTTGAATATATTATTGTTGAAATATAATCAACTGTCAGTAATATGCAAAAGCAATTTGCTTTATACTATTATTATAACCAATATAAATGTTTGAACAAAAATGCAATTTGTGTAGAAAATCTAACGGGAGGGACACAGCGAATTTTACAAACATCAAGATCACCCTGTGTACTTTTAACATGTCTGACATGCAAAACAAATGTTAGAAATTAATTTGTAAAATGTTTAGTTGCCCCCACTCAAATGGATCCTACAATATATAAACTTTGATATGTCACTGATATATTATAATAATTGAATTCATGCTAGTAACAGTATTAAATGTTCTGTTAATACTTACGACCTTCATTTAAAGGTAAAATGTATTAAAATACATGCACGATACTAATTCCTTGTAAATCAGTCGGTTCATTTCACATTTAACAACCACTGATCGAGGGAAGCGGCGTGACCTATAATTCATATTCCCTCTATCTGAAGCGTTCCTGCATCGATCAATGTGGTGTGACCTATGATTCATATCAGTCAAGTACCCTCTATCTGAAGTGTTCCTGTATCGATCAATGTGGAGTGAACTATGATTCATATCAGTCAAGTACCCTTTATCTGGAGTGTTCCTACATATATCAATGTTCAGCTAACATCATCTTGTTTTTACAGTAGCAGTTGATGTTGAGTTGTAGAGATGCCACATATTAAGTTTTAAAATCCATAAGTAATCAATGTTTTATTGATTTCATTTAGTTCTGATTGATTGAACTTTTAAATAATTTTTCGTATTTCTAACTAATTGATCATAACTTATACTTTTCAATAAGACTGCTCAGCGTTGTCTTCGTTGCCAGGTACCTTCTTTCGTTGGTGGAAAGAGCAGATTCAAGTAAACGTGTTCTCGTCGTAATATGTTACAGGTAATAGATAGATTTTGGTCTATTTAAACACCGAGGTTGGCATAGCCCATCGAGGTTTTTAAATAACCAACCAGCTGAAATAGACTCTATCTGTTTTGTAGTATGGTGAACTTAGTGAGGCTGTCCGTGCTCTTAATTCCATTTGTCGCAAGTTAGAATATGGTAAAACGCCGCCCTTTGTTTATCCTGAATTAAACGATTTAATGCTATGCATTCATCAAAGGCAATTTCACAGACCATACTACAATGTGATATTGTATAACCATATATTCATTACATTTTACCATTATGGCATGATGAACTCCCTGGCTGTACCTTTCGTTTGTATTGTAACTCCCCGGTAGTATTTTTCGTTTGTATTGTAACTCCCCGGTTGTACCTTTCGTTTGTATTGTAACTCCCCGGTAGTATCTTTCGTTTGTATTGTAATTCCCCGGTTGTACCTTTCGTTTGTATTATAACTCCCCGGTTGTACCTTTCGTTTGTATTGGTCTCATTTCTTTAGTTTTGACTACTGGGTACCTGTCAAAAGCTTCTTAAAGACAAGTTTGACATTTTATATCATTTTGTAAAACGAACAGAAAGAATTGTTCACTATATTAAAACATCGCTAGTCAATAGTTCAAATTCATTTTAGAGAAGAAACGTATGTTCCTTTTTAGTGATTTTAAAACCCCTAAGACAATCGGGACAAGTTCAATAATGTATGATCGATTACGTTTACTTAATATCATTTCGTTTACTGAACGATAGCAAGACTTTAGGTATTTGAAGTTAAACCAGATAAACCTTGTAACACTGACAGAAGATAGTATATCAAGCTGTAGTTGTACACGATATTAAATTTAAACACATTTATTGTTTGTTTGCGATACATTCTCTTCCATATCTTAATTGATCAAGATCGGTATTTTCATAGCGTTCCTATCTATTCCATATATGGGTTATCTATTCCAATATTAGTGCTGTGGTTGTAAATAGTAGATTTTTTATTTATGCATATATATGCATATATATATAATAGAAATATATACATGTATATGCTATTTTTTCTTCCATGACGATGAATTAAGATGTTATGATATACTAGTCAAAATTCCTAAGTACCCACCTATAGAATATGTCAATAATAGTATTTATATTTTTTTGTATTTCGCACTTGATACGGTTGAACTGAAAAATAACGAGTTTAAATCGTCTGCTCTGATTGCATGAACACATTTTAAACCTTTCAAGTCGATGTGTTTTCTTAAAAATAAACTTTATACAACAGGGTACATATGATTTTGTTAAGTGCTTCGAGTTAGTGTAGCCATTACGTGGTCCCGCCTTAATTTCATTAAGAGATGGGAAAGCTTATATTAGCAGGATTTTATAACGGATATTTCGACAATAAACATGTTTTACTGAAAAATGTGATAACCTGTTTAAAATTCCCTATTAATTGTTTTAATTTTACAATATGAAAACGTTTTAAACCGAAATTAAGATTTTAAGGGGTTGGATGGTGTATGAAAGTTAATACTCTGACAACGTAATGTTTTGATGTTTCTAATTCTAAAATATGCCAACTAAAATTATTTTGGCATCATGTTTTACTAGCATTAGCACAACAAATGCGTTAACTTTGTAAAATACATTTTCAAAATATTTAATCTTAACACTGAATTGCAGATACTTGAATTTCAAAAGATATTCAATTAAAAGGGAGGTAATTTAGAATTATTCATGTTTCATTTTTTTTATAAGGAAAATCTGCAATAAATGGGTCCAACGTTTTTCTTTATATATTATTTCATACAATTTTAAGAATTTTATATCTTTAAGCGTACTTCGATTCATGTTATGTGTTTTTATCAGCACATTCAATGTTTTCATATAAAGGGACGGTAACTCTCACACACCTATTCTAAAATATATTTCAAATAAGAAAATTGCAAAAGTAAGTTCGAACCTGTGTTCAGTTTATATACATCACATTTCGGAATGGGATATATACGAGTACGTGTCATGTGTGTGTTTCTCCTTATAGTATACTCCCAACAACCCGCCTACGTAGTTGGCCTGGAGATTGTCTGTAATTGGATGGTTGCACATTTTTCTCCGTATATATAGTATCTCCTAGTTATTGCCAAACCATGTAATCGTACTAAAGCCTTAAATGTCGATGTGTCCGCAGTTTCACATATATCACTCATCTGTATATATTTTAAATCCAATAGCAAACAATAACGAAGTATAATGTTTTTAAAAAGAAAATTCTGAACTATAAATTACAAGAGAGTACCGTTTCATTAATCGAAGCAAAACGTATAGCTTTATCAGTTGAGTTGTTGTTTTTATTGTTAGATATTTACTGTTGTTACATGTAGAAAGTATACATTATGCACCTTTATGTTTCAAAGCGCTCTTTTGATTAAAACTTCATTTTAATAATTGTACACCCAATTTAAAGTATACTGTTGTAAATATTGTATCAGTGGAGCGACTCTATACTGTTGTAAATATTGTATTAGTGGAGCGACTCTATACTGTTGTAAATAGTGTATTAGTGGAGCGACGCTATACTGTTGTAAATATTGTATTAGTGGAGCGACTCTATACTGTTGTAAATAGTGTATTAGTGGAGCGACTCTATACTCTATACTGTTGTAAATATTGTATTAGTGGAGCGACTCTATACTGTTGTAAATATTGTATCAGTGGAGCGACTCTATACTGTTGTAAATATTGTATCAGTGGAGCGACTCTATACTGTTGTAAATATTGTATTAGTGGAGCGACTCTATACTGTTGTAAATATTGTATCAGTGGAGCGACTCTATACTGTTGTAAATATTGTATTAGTGGAGCGACTCTATACTGTTGTAAATATTGTATTAGTGGAGCGACTCTATACTGTTGTAAATATTGTATTAGTGGAGCGACTCTATACTGTTAGAAAGAATCCGCATACATTTTATGGTATAAACAATATGATATGAGTGAGGTTTGGTGCACCCTAGAACCAGCTTTAAACAACCACCAGTATTGTTGCCACAATCGCTATATGGTGGTACCCATGTTGTCAATCATTTTATGTTTCTGGAGTTCCATACTGTGCTTCTGGTTTTTCATGTGATTGTCGATTGTTTCGAATGCGTGCTTTATATTACACTAGCATTTTGCAACGCACTGCTCTACATGTTTAGTGGTTTAATCATCTCCAGTTTGCAAATATGCTTTCCTCTATGATTTTGTAATGATGACCTGACAGATGGTGTACCATATGATGACATCTAACTAAAATAGTATGAGAGTGGACCTTTGGAAACCACCGAACACGACATATACGAAATATTGCAGTCTCGGTTTGATTGAGACTGTTCATGAACGGTAGTGAAATATGCTAGCTACCAATCCTGAAAGGTATCTTAATGTTTAACGTTTGTCTTCAATCAAGTCTTAAATGCCCTAAATGGTTTTATTCTCTTTTTGCTCTGGAATTTGCTAAGCCATCATGGTTGTCTAGGTTTTTGCATGTTTTATCTTCATGTACACATTTGCTATTAATACTGACTATTATTGGAGAGCACTGTAATAACAACACATAAAATATTTTTTTTAAACTTTAATAGATTTTGGCAAATATTGGGCGTGGCATGGATTGAATGTTTAACAATTGGGCTGCCGGTAAGCACAAAAGACCATTATGGCAAGCCCTTACAGCAGAAAGCATTAAGCAATAAAGCAAATTGAATATTACAATATTAAGGACATAAATACATGTGCACCAAATTAAATGTTCATTATGAAAGCAACTTTTCTGATAAGCATTTAAGCAAGTGTTGAAAGCACGGTTGATATTCAAGCATAATTACAAGTGCACCGAATTCAATCAATTTAAAATGTTTTTTAGCAATTCGTACGGACAGCAAATTTGTATATAATTTATGTTTAGATTACAATTCAGTCTCTGGGTATACAGGAGCTGAATAAAGTTAAACTGAAACGTATATGTCCTTCCTTTCACACCTTCGCTGCCCGCCATATGGATGGGTGCCCAAACACTCTAAGTCCTAGAGTGTTCAGGCTCCCATCCACCGCCAAAAATAGGGGAAACATTTTTTGGCAGCAGCGAAGAGTGACCACCAAAAGCAAAGTATCCTAATGCCACGCCCAAAACAAAACCGGTCCAAAAAGGAATAGATTTTCCTTATCACTGCCTACTTTTAGTGAAAAACTTTTAGTGAAAAATTCGGCGGACACGCGCATCATTGAGTGTCCAGGCTCCCATCCATCGCCAAAAACGGAGGAAACAATTTTTTGCTCAATAATTATCTACAGCTAGTGTTGCCTCCAATAACCATTGACTATAACAGATATTATAGTCAGTAGTATTTTACAGTAAATCTTTGTTTACTCTGTCCAGTATTATTGGGAGGACAATAGGGTAAGACTGAGGTTTGGTGCACCCTATAACATGGTTTAAGTCTTCTGCAGCCCTCTGCAGCCTTTTTTGCCACTGACCTCTCTTAGACGGTACCCATATTGTCAAACCTTTCGTGTTTGTAGTCGTATCTTTTGTTTTTACTTTGCCTTGGAATTATTGTTTGTTTTGAATGCGTGTTTTAGTTGATTCTGTTTTATAAATGTTATATTTATTATTTCGTTCTGTAAATCATGCATTTCCTGTATTCGTTTAAAAATTGTAAAACAGGCATACACCACAATCTTGAAATATTCCACCAAAGTATCTCAAAGACAAGCATGTTCACGTTAAATCTGAACAATTTAAGCCCAAATCATACTGCTCAAATCAGTAAATAATTAGTATTTTAATTCAATATACAACCATTTACCGATATGCCATTCAACACAGTATCTAGATTATTTAAAACACATCAGAGAGAGGATACAAAGTATTTCGGGATCATCATACTTGTAATATGAAACATAATCTTTTGGTTACTAGTATTGTATATCCCTGAAAATACGCTTCTGGTCCCCGATTAATGTCTCCTTCAAATGTAAGAAGCAGAGGGAGAAAGTTACTTGCACAAAATAACTGCTCGAAATCGTTACTCTTTTAATAAGGTTAACGCTCGACCACTAGACCACGGCTTTCTTCCTACATATTATGGAAACATTGTAATATTGGATATGTCGATTCGATGGTAATAATTATTATATTATATTATTGAAGGATTCCGTTAACATTTAAAATAAGTTTCCAGTAAATATGAAACCCAATTACCAACATTTTGGCTTGAAATGTTGGGCTCTTCTGAGATTTGAAACGTGTGTTGTATGTTATCCGTGATGTTACCTTTGTGACGGTTACATGTTCTTTGCTTTAAGTAAAGACTAAAACTATCAGTTGTTCTTGATCCTTCCTTTTATTGTTTACAACAATAAGCTACAATAATAAATATTATATCACAGATCGTACCTTGTATATGTCAACATATTCTAGCTTGTTATACAACCTTTCTTCATTTCCTGAAAAACGTGTCGGTACTGTCTATAATTCTTGCTACGTGTACCAGTTGTATTACTATTGTAGGTGAATGAGAATACATATAAAACAATGATACTTAATAGCCATCTTTAAAGAGAATATCACACTTTTGCTTTAATATAACAAAACAATACCAGCAATCTACCGTGGTCGTGCATGTGAAAGGACTATTAGTGGAGATTTACACTTGTCGTGGATGTGCAAAAGCTAAGATATTTGTATGTGATCGATTGAATACAACTTGAATATAAAGAAAACGATATATATCAAAGGATATAATATCGAACATTAACTGTCAGCATGCTAACATAAAATCTGCCTATATACTCGTCTGTATATTCGTATAAATATATTCTTATATTTTAAACGGCAACATGAAACGTATCAAACGGAGAATATTTATTTTTTCTGAATTTTGCAAATCAGTCAACCATTGGAATCTATTCATTAGTAAGAGTAGGCCAGGTTCTTGTACTTGTATGTATCCGTCCCTTCTCCCTGCATTAGCGCTTCATAACATATGTGTTGATGATGCCGTTAAACATCATTCAAATCGATCCAACAATCGAAATAATGTTTTGCTGAGCTATTTCCTGAGATGACCGAAACAAGTTATCGTTCTGGAAAACATAGCACTGCATTTATACGTGTTGAAAGAAGCGTTTTGCTTCATCTGAACCATTTAGAAGTATTACATTCGTACGCGAGATTATTAATATAAAATAAAAAATATCAGGTTCTTAAGTGAATATCCATTTCAACTGCGTTATTCGACATGTTCGAACCTGAAAATTACAAATTACCCAAAACAAAGACAAGATGATAGCAATTGCAACTTAGGCTTCCCCCAGCTATTTGCTATTGACTGTTGCTTGTGGTGTCGCATATTCTGATTCCATTTTCTTCTTGTAATCATTGGTTGGTTTGAATGCATGTTTTTGGTTGACTGTTCTTTAAATGCTTTGTTTACTGTTTGATCTTTGTATCTATAAACATAATTATATAATTTCCAGTGGTCATCTTAATTATGCCCCCTTCAGAGAAGGGGGGACATATTGCTTTGCAAATTTCGGTCTGTCGGTCGGTCCATCCCGAAATCTTCTTGTCTTCGCGATAACTCAAGAACGGCTGGCACTACAAATTCGAAACTTGGCAGGAATGTTTGTCTTATAATCTAGGTGTGCACCTTCTCTTTTGGATAGATTCGCATAAGAAATGTGGTTGCCAAAATAACTAAACGTATAAAAATATGTCTGTCGGTCGGTCCATCCCGAAATATTGTCTTCGCGGTAACTCAAGAAGAACTAGCAATACAAACTCGAAACTTGGCAGAAATGTTTGTAGCATGGTCTTATTGTGCACCTCCCCTTTTGGGTAGATTCGCATAAGAAAATGTGGTTGCCATTGTAACAAAACATGTAAAAAAAATCTCTGAAAAGCGCTTGTCTTCGCGATAACTGAAGAACAACTGGAACTACAAACTCGAAACTTGGCAGAAATGTCCGTATCATAGTGCAATTGTGCACCACCTTCTATAGGTAGATTCGCTTAAGAAATGTGGTTGCCTTGGTAACAAAATATGTAAAAAATCACTAAAAATCGCTTGTCTTCGCGATAGATCAAGAACAGCTGAAACTACAAACTCGAAACTTGTCAGGAATGTTTGTGTTATGGTGTAGTTGTGCACCTCTCCTTTTGGGTAGATTTGCATAAGAAATGTGGTTGCCATGGTAACAAAACTTGTAAAATAACACTAAATATTGCTTTTCGCGATAACTCAAGAACAACTGGACTACAAACTCGAAACTTGGCAAGAATGTTTGTGTCATGGTGTTGTTGTGTACCTCTCATTTAAGGGTAGATTCGCATAAGAAATGTGGTTGTCATGGTAACAAAACTTCACTAAAAATTGCTGGTTATATTTTAAAACTATTTTGGGCAAATTCATATTTTTTAAAAGGTTTAACGCCTAACCACGCTATTAAACCAAATCATTAACAAATGTCAACATGTCTAAAATAACATATATATAAGTATATTGTGATGTTTCTATATTTATACCTAAATAAAAATATTTTTAATTTAAAATGATTTTTTAATTACCTCCTTTTATTGAATGAATATAAGACAGGTAAGATTGATTTTGTTTCTAATTAAAAAAAATACATTTATGGTTTATTTTCAGACTGTAAACACAAGCTATTAAATAATTTTGACATATGGGATACATTATTCGGATGAAGAATATGCAAATTAGGTAAAATACCTACATATATAAACGGATAACTGCCAATGATACACTATATATATGTGAAAACAGCTTACCAATTACACCATCAGAGCATACTTTATTGTGCAATGTTTTTTAAAGGAAGCGAGCATGTTTGTTACACAATCAAGGAAGGTTGCTATATAGATGCTATCATGATTCAGAGGTGCTGATTTCCAGTATGACAGGTCAAACCTGCATGCTACTGTGATGTATAGCCCTGATCTAATTACCAGACAAACAAGTTTACTATCTGTTCAAAATCAGAGGCTGTCTGATAAGATCAAAGCACAACGGCAGCTTTGTAGTCACCATGGGTATTTGGAAATCAGGCACAGGGGACCTGGGGTTGCCACGGTAACAAAACGTGTAAGAAAACACTAAAAATTGCTTGTGTTCGCGATAACTCCAGAACAGCTGGCACTCGAAACTTGGCAGGAATGTTTGTGTCATGGTCTTTGAAGTGGGGCATATATGTTTTACAAATATCTCTTGTTTAATATACAGTATGCACACGTTTACTCTGTATATGTCTCTATAGATGATAATGTCCATTATTCTTCAAATATATGATACATGATCCCTAAAACAATGAATGACGAGGCTCTGCCCAAAATGTAACACATATGCATGTGATTTTTAAAACTCGATAAAAACTTTCTTTACTGTCAATGTTAAAAAATGAGCATCCTCCTCATAGACTTCCAAGTTAGCATTAACATCAACTAAAATGCATGAATTTAAACCAATATAAAGATTTAGCTTAAATAAATACACAGTGATCTATTACAGTTTACATGTAAGCATGCGGGTAGCATAAGTGTATATGCAACAAGTTTTAAGATACTGCATATTGACAAAAATGTACATGTGCAGTTGAAAACAATCACAAACATTTCGGTACTCTAAATTTCCTAATAAAGATTATAAAGTACAACAAATAATACATTCAGTGTATTTGTGTTTTGTTTAAATGTTACATTTAGGCTGTCAGACCAGAAAGTGGAGTTTAAACAATGTTTCTTTAAAGGCACTTACCCGCCAGATAACGGCAACATTACACTACACCGATAACGGCAACATTACACTACACAAATAACGGCAACATTACACTACACAGATAACGGCAACATTACACTACACAGATAACGGCTACATTACACTACACAGATAACGGCAACATTACACTACACAGATAACGGTAACATTACACTACACAGATAACGGCAACATTACACTACACAGATAACGGCAACATTACTCTACACAGATAACGGCAACATTACACTACACAGATAACGGCAACATTACACTACACAGATAACGGCAACATTACACTACAAAGATAACGGCAACATTACACTACAAAATCGTTCACTCAAACCCTAGGTGTTCAGGTCATACAATAATGTATATATGCCGATTAAAAGTAAATGTTTATTCTCGGTTACCTAACACACCCGCGATTGATAATTCATAAAATGAATTATGAGAATTTTAATTAGACATTCAGTTTGGGGTCTTGGCTTGGCTGGTTAAGGCCGTTATATTGAGTTCGGATTTTCAAAATATGTTAAGTTAAATCATTTATATAATGCATTTAACTCGTCGTCAGTAGGTTTAGAAACGGTAAACAACATCTACTGTAAAATTTGCCTATTGGCGGCGAGATAGAGACTTTAAGTATGTATAATAAACGGATGGTCGAACATAACTCGGGTAAATTAATATAAAACATGTGTGTCACAGAAAAATATAACGACAAAGAGAATGTAGCATTATCGAAATAGTCTCAACTGAGTATCCATATGGGTTAAAACAAATAACCGTATTGGTCTTTCAGACTTAAGGGTTATTTCTATCAAAATCGCTGATAAGATTGATCTGTTTAATACGCTTATTATAGTGAAATTCGTGTGTCTGTTTTATCTGGATGTGGCGTTGTTGTTTCCAGCTTGCAAACAGGCTTATGATGTATTCTTTTCTTGCTCAGAAATAGCACCGGATACGTTCTTCATCTTAAACATAAAAAAGAGCAAACATGAATGTTTTGGAGGATGCCTGACATTGCCTGGTTAGAATTAATAAGTTCAGTTGTGAATATAATTTAACATGTATTATAACAATAAGACCGAATGCATATCTAGGACACGATTGTTAATAGGATAGCCATACTTTTATAATATAGTAACACTATTTCTGTAAAACATACTTAATTTATTTTATAAACGAATCAATAATGTTTCTACAGGTCCTTTAAGATTATTAAACCCAATAAATG
The DNA here is from genome assembly GCA_037043455.1 of Cyrtodaria siliqua. Taxonomy (NCBI): domain Eukaryota; kingdom Metazoa; phylum Mollusca; class Bivalvia; order Adapedonta; family Hiatellidae; genus Cyrtodaria; species Cyrtodaria siliqua. The sequence goes on along the minus strand of JAWPHD010009770.1, from coordinate 54,913 downwards.
CGGTTTTGAGGTAAAAGGTTGCTAAGGCAGATGCGAGGGTGTTTAAGAGGTTTTCTTTTTACGTTAAGTTTCATGAACAGATTCAATACAATTGAGTATGCCATTTTGTTGTCTTGGTTGTGTTCGTTACTTCATGATGATCTCCCTTTTCATTATATATTAACATCCCACTAGCGTGTGTTTAGTTCAGTATGGCGGCTGTATTAACATCCCACTAGCGTGTGTTTAGTTCAGTATGGCGGCTGTATTTACATTCCCACTAGCGTGTGTTTAGTTCAGTATGGCGGCTGTATTTACATTCCCACTAGCGTGTGTTTAGTTCAGTATGGCGGCTATATTTACATTCTCACTAGCGTGTGTTTAGTTCAGTATGGCGGCTGTAAAATGTATCCTCGTGGTACATATCAGAGGTGTTACTTTTTAATTGGTCCTTAGGGATCATCGATCCTTTTTAATTGGTCCTTAGGGATCATCGATCCCAATATAGGTGACGTTGAAGTAAAATACTGGTAATCATTCCAGTTCAGACCATCGAACAGGCAGGACGTCTTGCGTCTGACGTCTGGGACAAAGTGACTCCGCAAGGCGTGCTGCTGTCTGGGATCATCCACCCTACACTGTACAGTGCGCACAGTGTAGCAAAGCCGCGTGGAGGTTTGGCATAGCCTCAAAACATGTTGTACATATGTTTTTATCCTGTTTTTACGTGGCCCTAAAGATGGACGATTAAAACTTCTACTGGAAATCTGACGTTGTACCAGCGAGTTACCCCATGTCACTGCAAGTCCCCGCATTTGATGAAATGAGGCACCTACGATGGATCACGACTAGACTCACCCTAACCCACCATGGATACCGATGTTGGCGAAACCCTGCGGGATACTCACTGATCCTGTATTGCATAACGGCTTCAGGATCAGCGAGTGAAACGGAGAAGTCCTCACCAACAGAACACGGGCAGCTCATGCAGCCGGATCGACCTACTTGCGACACATTTGGCGCCTCAAATCTCCTGCCTACTGATTGGTCCAAACGATTTCGAGCCGGCAATCGGATTGACCTAGTCACAATTCTGCAGGCAATCCGATTGGCAAAAATCTACAAGGGAACTTATAATCTACTTGGATTTAATCTTCAACTTTCATCAAAATCAACTTCTGGCTATCTACGTTGGATTTCTTCGCTAACCATCTACTGCTGCTGTTTCTACAGTAAACCACCTTGTACGACGCCCCCACTTCCAGACCCACTCTATTGTAATCTTCTGATGAAAAGCTCGCCAAAAGGCCTAGTGCCATAGGGCGAGGATAAATAAAAACTACTACTCACTCAAAATACTAGTCAAGTCGGTGCTAGGTTCATGAACATTTGTTGATTCCTACATTACACCTCGAGAACAGACTCAATACATTCGAGTCTACATTATTATCTTGGTTGTGCGTATTGCCTCCAACGTATCTCCTACGCAGTTGCAGACAAAGGTAAAATGTTGCAGTGTTGCCAAGAAGAAGCTATTTACTACTTATAAACAAGTACGTACGCCATTGGTGCATAGTTTTCATATTACATAACTGCTTTAATACAACTTATAATAAACACATTATTATTTATGAGTAGATAGCATAAACATAAGTATAAAAGTAGAACAGGAAATGCAGCTTTCACAGAACACAGTAAACCCCAAAACACGCAAAACAACAAACACGAATGGAATGTACAGGCATATGACTTCACAAACACAAAAAGGGATGACAATAGGGCTACCGTCTTGGAACGGTCAGTGTCAAAAAAGGCCGCTGGGGTTTAAACCAGGCTCTAGGGTGCACCACCTAACACGTACCCTACTGTCATCCCACTAAAAAGGGACAGTGTAAATAAAGAAATCCCCGCCATGAACTATTCTCTAACCAACAAGGCAGCATTAATAGGCAATACAGGTAAAAACACGTAGATGCTCGTGTATATATATAAATACAAAAATATAGCCTAGAAAGCCACAACGAAGGTACTCAATAACTTAGCAGAAGCCAGAGCAACAAGAGAATAAACCATTGAAGGCACGACAAGACAAGATTGCAGACAAACATCGCACAATTAAAGAGGAAAGCATAGTGGCGAACTGTAAATGGGTACACCACCAAGTATGCAGTGCGTTTCAAAATGATAGGGTCATAACCTCTTTTGATAAACCTTTTAACACGTTTAACAAAGATGGTATGAAAGTGATCATGAACAAGGATTTACGAAGTTTGTAAATCACGACACCATAGACGTCAGGTTGTGATAATCCTGGTCGCAGAAGAGATCTTAAATTACTTTTTTATTAGGAAAGAAGATCGGGGTTACGACAATAAAATGTTGCCAACGTTTTACGACATTTATGATAACGGTAGCCCTGATGGGGTAGCTTTTAATTATACAAAAATTACGAATGTTAAAGTCCTCAACTCGAGTACAAGCTCTAGAAAAACGAAAAGAGACACATATACCCCATAAGAAGTTGCTCGGGGAACATCCCCATCTAAATTGGGATAATTAACAATATCAAAATTAAAATCATATCTCTTGTCATAGATTTTACTATTTATTTTCCCATTTTCAATAAAGAGATATCTATTGAGAAAAGAAGCGTTAGTATCAGAAATGTTAGCTTTGTTAAGTTGAAGTTCTTTAGGATATATATTATTAACCATAGTAGAAAATAAATGGTTGTCAATGATCAATATGTCCCCTAGACACCGAGAGGTGTCATTAAAGGCTTCAATAACATCTGCCTGTGTATCTGGTGAAAGACTCAACATGAAAGTTTTGTCATAGCAATATAAAAACAAATCTGCGACAAGGGGTGCACAGTTCGTACCCATAGGGATGCCAACGATTTGTCTATAAACGGTAGTTCCATACCTGATGAAAATATTATCTAATAGAAAAATAAGTGATTCACAAACTTCATGGCAAGTCCACATAGTGTAATTGTCCAAACTGCTGTGTTAGTAAAAAAACGCTTTAATAGTGTTACAGGCCAAAACCTTTCCCTAGCAATTGTTTTTGAATGAGATCAATAAGCTTGTCTTTGAAAAGATTGTGCGGTATAGTTGTATATATGTAGAAAAAGCATAGGTACTTATAGATGAAGCTTGACGTTTATTACAAATTTTATCAAGAACGTCGTCGTAATTTTTAATAGACCAAAATAAATGAATCCCAGAGTTTTCATAAGCTATAGCACACTTTTGTTTAACGTGATCTTTAACGGCAGTAAGACAAGATGATAAAAGTTTGGAGATATTTGTTGTGGTGCAAAAACTAGAATAGGAAATAAAACGGGCTTTATATGCTTGTTTGTGTAATTTGGGAATCCAGTACATTGTTGGAAATCTGTTTTGCATTCCGTTTACTCCAACCTTGAAAATCTTGCACTCAGTGATACATGTATGCGTCGAAACAGCATTATCTTCAGTAGATTGCACTGGAGTATACGAATTAGTACTTCCGAGTCTGTGAGATAAAATATTGACGTAATGTAGGCGTCAAACAATAATTATATTATTAGCTGCTTTATCAGCATGAACTAAAACAAACTTATTATGAAATTCCTGGATTCCCGATTTTAAAGTACGAAATGAAAACTTAGGACTAGGGGGAAGTAGGGAGGGGTTAGCCGTATAAAAGTTAATACGGGTATCTATAATGTTAAAAATAGTATTTTTTCAAGTAGAAAGGGAGTTAGAGTCAGCACGTTCTCTACGACACCATTTAATACTAAAATCCTCAATGGATTGGGCGATATGACCGAGACATGCATTAAAATCAATGACAGATGCTTCTGTAATAACAAAATTACCAGTCGGAGTATAGCAAAAAGTGTTATTTACTATTCGAGGTCAGACACTAAGTTGTTGTAGTTGAAAATCATATTTCTAATTATTTTTTTTGTACTTTTAACAAATTATAGGATTTTAGGATTTTTTTAAATATTTAGGAATAGAATCAACAAAACGATTATCTCGAAAAATACTTTGTATATCAATAAAATCAATGCCCCTATTAAGATAAAGATGTTTAGAAAATGTCTGACGTGATCAGACTCCTTGTCAATATGGGGTCGGAGAACATGCTGCGTATAGCTTTGAATTATGGAAGCAGTGTTATACAAATGATCTGTTCGGATGAAAATTGTGTCTGTTTCCACGTCAATCAGCTTAAGTGAAGAAATGGATAGAGAGGTGACAAGAATGCATCGAGTGCTTTCCAGATTGTTTAAATATAATATTATGTTTAGAATTAGGGAATACAGTTATCAAACAGAACCTCGCACATATTTACGTAACATCTATGAACTTGTTTATAATCAAAAGAAATATAAAAATATCGGACAGGGAAAGTAGCATTCAAGGAGGACAGTGAACCACAAAACACAGAAACAAACATGCAAACAGACAAACAAGAAGGCAAAAGTAATAATAAAAATAAACGACATCACAAAGGCAAAAGGGTTGACAATAGGGATACCGACTTGGAACGGTCAGTGGCAAAGTAGGCCACTGGGGGTTTAAACCGGTTCTAGGGTGCACCAAACCTCACACTTACCCTACTGTCATCCCATTAAACAGGACAGTGTAAATAAAGAAATCCCCGCCATGATCTAATCCCTAACCAACAAGGCAGCATCACTAGGCAATATATGTAGAACACATATGCTCGTGTAAATATAATACAAAAAAAAAGAATAGCCTAGAAAGCCAGAATGAAGGTACTCAATGACTTGGCAGAAGCCAGAGCAATAAGATAATAAACCATTAAGGGCACGACAAGAAAGATCATAGACAAACATCAAACGCCACCGTCCCAATGGGCTTTAGGTAGGTGTCATCATAGGGTCCACAGCCTGTCCGGTCATCGTACAGTTAAAGAGGAAAGCATAATGGCGAACTGTAAAAGGGTCCACCACCAAGCATGCAGTACGTTGCAAAATGATAGGGTCATAACCTCTTTTGATAAACTTTTTAACAAGTTTAACAAAGATAGTATGAAAGTGATCATGCATGACCAAGAATCTTACGAAGTTTATACATCATATCACCATAGAAGTCAGGTTGTGATAGAAGAGTCCTTCAAATACTTTTATATTTGGAAAGAAGATCAGGGTTACGATAATACCAATTTGCAAAGGTTTTACGAAGTTTATGGCAACGGTAGCCCTGACTGAGTAGCTTTTTAGTTATACAAAGATTACGAATATTAAAGTCCTCAACTCGAGTACAAGCTCTTGAAAAACGAAAAAGTTGAGACACATACACCCCATAAGAAGTTGCTCGGGGAACATAAGTAACGTTTTAATTTGTGATTGTTTATGTCGACATGAAACTCACCCAAACGTAAAATGTTCCAGCACCAGCACTAGCGAGTCTGACTTCCGTCTCGGTGTGGTCTGTCAGCACCCTGTCGACTTCGTAGAATGTATCTGGTTGAACGTTGATGGTATCAAACTGACGGACACGACGCAGCATACCCTCCCTCCCCGTCTTCCCCATCAGTATTTGCACGCCTTTCCAGAGCTGATACATACGAAAGAAACATTAGTACAACTAAATAGTTATTTACAGCTAAATAATCGGTAATATAAAGCTGAATAATAGGTCATTTGTCCTTGGAATTAATCAGTACTAGCAGCCTTTTAGTAAGTGACTTTTGATGTACCCTATAAACCTGTTAATACTTGTATCAGCCCGTTTTGACACTGAGCTTGACAATGCATGCCAAGAAGCTATATCTGTGTACTTGTTTTCTTAAATGTACTTTTGGATGGTTGCGTTTTGTGAATGTTACACTTTCTGTTCGATCTTGTTTGTCTCAATGGAGATAAATGTGTAAATAATTGTATGTACAATTACATATATCAAATTGATATTGTAACACAACCTATTTACCCGGTATGCAATAATTAACCGTTTATAAATGAACATTAACATGTGCGATATAACACGCCATGTTGACTACACATTATTATTATTACGGATCGGACGCATAGCATACAGTTTAAATTATGATATGCTACTATTATGTTTTACCTTTATGTATTGTTAAAAAATGTAAATAATAATGGCACACATTAAAACGTTGGGATTTATTTGGTGATATACACTAAAGGACAGTTATAAGTAGATCTACCCCAGTCGCATGTTATTTCTTATCGTTTAAATGGAATGTACAGTTTTCTCAAAAGATCGTATGAAAACTCATGAATATATTTCTAACAGATAAATCAAATAAAATTGATAATGCATAATCAATTTGATGATCGGATTTATTTCAGTCATCGCTTTAAAGAAAGTGTTCAAAAGTTGAGCAAATTATGACAAATAAAATGTTTAATTAGCATTTAGAAGTGGGTAAGTATACGTGTCGTCAAGAGTATTATTAAGCGTACAAACATTGTCGACGGATTAGTCGTATCCATCAGTTAGGTATCGCAATATCTCATTAAAACATGATGATATGTTAAGACATATGCTGCTTTATTTGTCAGCAGATAAATTTATTATTTGAATATGTCAAGTGTACGTAAGCGCAGCTGGTAGGAATATCTACCACTGAACTGTACTTCATTTACATGCGCCACGCTTACCTCAATATGGCTTTTCTTTTCACCAAGCATCTGGAACGTGGCCCTCATGATGTCGTAAATAATGGGTGGTGGGTATTTATAACTTCGCAGCTCAGATATTGTCGTTTGTTTCATTTCCAACACGTCATGCGCAATACGATTTAGGTGTTTGAGATGATCTCTGACTTCTTCAGCGTCCTTTATTGGAGTTGCCAACTTATCTCTAAATTTAGACTCTTTTCCATGAGTGATGGCCTTTTCCAGTGTTTGAAGGTGACGTCTATTTATGGCGTCATGTAGTTCTTAAAATATATATTAGTATTCATGATGTTGCTATCGATGACCAACATAACGTTGCAGACACGAAATTGAATGTGCATAATTACCGTACATTCTATACATGAAGGGAATGGAAGCATTTACCTCATTGCGAGAAGATGTTTAACCTTTATATGCGCACAACTAGAGTCAATATTCGTCAAAATTCGCATTTGTAATACACATATTTACATGTATTCTTTGCCGCGAAACGAAAAAGGGACAATCTTTAACTTTGTAATAAAAATATTTTTAATCGAATCGTTTGCAAAAAGGAATAGAGCTTAATTAATATATCACTTTAAAGTGTATTCATTGCTGGAACTGGATATTATTCCTCTACACAATAAGCATACTTTTCACGTAGGCTTTGCAGGAACGATATACATTATTCCTTCGAATAAGCAAGTTTACATATAAGAAACGAGAAAGAGTTTTTCCCCCTAGGGAGATAAGCATTATTTACACAACCGATATAGATACATTATTCGCCTTTGCAAAAAGCATGATCTTCCCTCTGCACTAGTGTAAAGTTCGTATGTACGAGGGTTGTTCCAGAAGTCCATGTATTTAAAATGTTGTTATGACCATAAAGATCGAAATAAAAAATACACCATCAGGAACTAGAAGTTTTACTCTCTTAGATCGTATAATTTCAAAATGCTCATATCAAGACTGTCCTGTTTACGAGTATTCATATATATCACATGTGTCATGAGCACGGAGCAGACATCATTTCCCACATCTAACGTATATTTCGCCAACCCACGTCATGTTTCGTTGTTTTCCTAATCCCAGACAAAATGTTATAGCCAGGCTCTGCTCGGTGTCGCCAAACCACGTCATGTTTCGTTGTTTTTGTTTCGCAACTTGTTCTTATTGTTTCGTAGATGCGCAACCGTTATAGCTATGACATTGCATTGAAAATTTCAGGACATATCGTCATAAACATCATACAGCAGCAGAGGAAACGGTGGTCAAATGATGTTGCTTAAGTTGAAATAATTATAAACGAAAGTGAACAAAGAAAATGATTTACTGTATACAAATTGTGCTGCTTCGTGCAATGCAACCAATCTTGCTTTGACCGCATTTTATTAAAATAAATACGACAACAATGCTCGACTTTACATTGGCTTGCTTAAGAACATATGTGAAATTATAATTAGGCAAACTATGAAGACGATATAACACAGAATATGAAAAATACACGGACTTCTGGAACAACCCTCGTATTATACTGTTTTATACAGTTTTGTTTACCTTATTTGAACCCCAGTCTGGTCCAATTGAATGCATATCATTCATTTTTATTGAATTCGTCTTATATGTTAACTTAGTAAACTTACATTCATTGTTTAAGATACAATGCTGACAAACTAATCTGTTCTAAAAATGTATACGAATATAATGTGTTATGGCCACTGTCAACACAGTAGTGATACAGTATGAATTCAAATGAGATTAAAATGTCCTATAAGGATCACTTTTAAAAACGGCATTTGCTGTTTATAATTAATACTTGTGATATAAAATCTTGCATTTTCTCAGTATCTACACATTAACGCACTTGATTTAATATATTCAACAAATATTATATATAGACGGAAACACAATTGCATGTCATCCATAATATGGCAAACAAGTAGCTGTGAATATATAAAATGAAACACAACTACATCTGTTATAAAATGTATAATTAAATACGGTATATTTCGAATATTCGTAACAGAATGCAGTGATAAGGTTATTTAAAGCATACGCTATTACCACATTCCACTTGCCGGCGTGGCATAGAGGAAAGCATGGTAAAATTCGAGAGGGCTTCTGCGATGCAACAGCCTTAATTTATTAGACTCGTATGGCAGACGGGTGCGTTAACTGGGAATGCCCCGTATCGGAGTATATACTAAACGCGTGCTAAAGAACTCGACAGCGAATGTTCAGCACGGTTTCGAAGATTAATATTCATCCTTCCTCTCTCTATCCCCAAAATATTGCGTCGGTGCGCCAATAAACGACACGCCTTTACTTACCTTTTTGAAGTTTCTTGAACTCTAAAGCTTCTTGTGCGGACGCTAGATCTCCTTTGTCGTCCAGGTCAAGCTTCTCAAACGTGTTTATAGCTTTTTCTAGATCATCTATATCTTTAGTACCTTTAGCCTTCGACATGGCCTGAACTGCATTTCTGACATTTTTTTCAACGGGATTCTGGTACAGAAAACGAATGTATTAACGTATGAATAAGACCATTATCAAATATTTCACAGTAATCCTTAAATTGTTATTGTTTGTTTTAGATTCAAAAAGAAGAAGTGATATATATGTTTTATATTAAAATGTCAATATGATTTTCTGAGATATAATAATTAAGTTAATGTTTAAAACAAGTATAAAGGTACTTGAGTTTCAAATTTTGACCATAAGTACAGTCACATGTATTAAGTAGTGTTAGTACAATGTATAACATGTCTTAAATTATTAGATATTACTAGTATGTAATAATATTTGCTCATAATAACAATACTTAAATTCAATAATTATAACATTATGACAGCTGTGTTTCTTATTATGCCGTTGCTACTGATAATACTTTTGAATCATCAGTCTTAGTTTATTATTTTTTATTAACTGTTAAACCTTTGTTTTAAGGTCTAATAAAAGGAGTTTGCCTTTACACGTAGAATAACGCTTCTATATATCGAATAACCTGGTGTTCATGCTTTATATAAGAATACATTGAACAAGTGTTATAAATGGCCAAACAGTGAACACTTTCTTGTTAAAATACCTAGCTCGTACCTCCCAATTAGTGAACAATATTTTGTTATAAAAGCTAGTTTGTACCTCCCATGCTCTTGTACGTTTCTTCTTGTGTTCTTCTGACGACAGCAAATAGTTGCAAACGTTTTTAAATGACTGTTCTCCTTTTTGTTGTGTGTGCATTTGTAAAGCATATTCACCCTTCTCCGGGATGGTTACCAACACGTTTAATTTCTTATTAGTTTGTGTTTGCTTTATACATTTTTGCAGTTCTTCCTTTGATATGGTGCTGTGTATTAGTTCTGTGTTTACACTGACGAACCTGGTCAAGTTAAAATTAAACTCGACTTGTTTGTTTGCTGCCACTTTAACGAGACCGTTTCTGTGAGAGGTAGCCTTTATTCCCGCCAGTTCGGTATCCATAGTTGGTCCAAAGCCGACGCGTCCTGGATTTACCGGAAGTGGTTTACAGTTTTCTTGAGCTTCGTCGCAGTATATCTTAAAATAGCATAATACTGTCTCGTAATCCCTACCACCAGTAATTTTCAACTTGTAAATTCCAGCTTCTGGAAATCTTATTCCGAAATTCCATTTAGACTCTGTTCGGTTCAAGAACACGAAATTATTCAATTGTAAATTGGACGATATCTCGTGACCTGATTCTTTGTGATTATAGAACAGCTCGTAATCCATGCTCATGCCTGCCGGTTTGTCACAAGTGAGTTCCACATTGCAGACCCCATCTACTGTCTTTAATCTGCAACTGAATTTACTCGTTATCTCTGCCCGTTCTCCAAAGTAGTGCTGTTGACAATAAGGTACCTCCACAAACTTTTGAAATGACCAAGGTTGGGACAAGAGCTGCCAACTGGGTTCTATAGAAAAAGCATCAAAAATGAACTCTTCCGGGTCAGTGAGGAAGTAATAATCGTTAAGCTGCATGACAGTTGCACCCTGGGACTGTACCTCTTTTTCACGGACGGCCTTTCCTTAAAGAAATATATAAATAGTATCAGTAGTGTTATGGTATAGTAATAGGCAATTATAACATTCGAATAAAGTGGATAGTTTTATGCAAAACGTAATATTCAACATCTTTTCTTTTAAACACATAACTAAACATGCTGACCAGTTATTTATTCCAATCTTTGGAGATCGCCAGCTATTTATATACATATATCGCTGGTACACTCTCAAATATTTTTGTTTTCTTACATTTATTTCCAGTAAGTGGGTCCACTACTCCGGCCTTTAAAAGTTCTGAGTATTGATTAATCGCCCGTAACATATATTGTCTGATTTTTGATTTAGTATTCTGGCTGTTACTTGTGATACGCTGGCTTCTTTCGGGGCCAAACATAAGGTTAGAAACTGTGACCATACGCCGTTGGCCTTGGAATGGTATGAAAATATCCCATTTAAGGTTCACAGTCATATTGCTAGGTGGGTCAACATTTCGCACTATTTCCATTTAAAATATGAGGTCTGCTCAACCCCGGATGAGAGGGCTTAAACGATAAGCGTTTTTCACTACCATTCATGAACAGTCAAACTGAGATTGCAATATTTTTTGTATTTATTGTGTTTTACGATTTACCATTTTCTTCTTTCATACTCTTTTGGGTTTTATAATATCCTTAAATCTAAAAGTCGTGTACCCTACAGACACTTTTAAAAAGTAGTGGTTAATGATAGTAGATATTTACGTGTCCTGTTCCTTACAGCTATTTTGGATTGGATTGTCATAACACCGACGTCGACCGAATTAAATTAGCCAGGAATTGAGTTCTAGATCAATCCTATGCAAAACATGACGTCCCAAATTTCCATAAAATATGTTTTTACGGAACTTTAAAATATGTGTCGATTAACATCACACGAATGGGTCGGTTTTGACAGAAAGGACACCCGACCATTAACATGTATACAATAAACATATAATATAGTAAAGGCATATTTACCTTTTACTTCTACTTTAGTATAAGATCCCGTCGAGTGTCCGACTAACGCCCTACATACCCAGCATGGGAACACGAGTCTCCACCCACCGACAACGTACACGGCATTCCATGTGTTAGCCAGCTGTCTGACTTGCTCTTCTGTATCTCCTACCTCATAGCGAGCACTTTTTGCATAACCCTTAATGATAACACATTGAATTCCGGCATGTCTGAAACGATTTAATTGAATTTGTATTATTGCTTAAAACCCAGTCTGCTTATTAATTAGTATGAGTTCTTAGATCAGCTAATACACTAAATGTGCGCATGCCTGAAAAGCAACGTTCTCAATTTAACACATGTTTCCGCTGTACTGTTTACACCAATTGTAACCAGTCCGAAATGTCTACCATGTCTACCGCTGCTGCTTATATGTTTATGTCTAACCGCATAGTTACGTAAATGTAATGTAGAGGACGTAAAATAGATTTTCAAGGATTGCTTTATTGTATGACATGATGAGATGTATATTGGTACCCACTGAAGAATGTGTCAATAATAATCTCATTGTTTTGTGTATTTCACGCTTGATTGGAGATACTGTTGAACTGCAAAAACATGAGTTTAAATCGTCTCCATGAAAACATTTTAAAACTTTAAGTCGATGTTTTTCTTAGAACAAATTATAACACTTATACAACTGGGCACTTAGGCATTTTGTTAAGTGCTTTCAAATTGAATTTCTTCATGACTTTAAACACCACGAGGTCTAATTAAAGAAGTGAAAAGTATGCTTGTCTACCCACCTCCACCCCCACCCCCACACCCCCCTACACCCCTCCCCACTCCACTTCCACCATCCTTGGGGATTTGAATTTCGTAAAAAGTAATATTTACATACATCATGTACATGTAGTCAAGCAAATTGTTTTCATTTCACAAGTAAGTGCTAAAATGATGTAAAACTCCATTAAAATCAAATCAAATGAATCCTCTCCGTGGCCGATTGCGTTGTAAACTTTCGCCTCTCACCGCTGCGGGTTCGAATTCCACTGGGAGCTTGACTTGTAAATGAGGAAGTGTCAATTTTTACGGATAGCGGGAGGTGTACAGTACTGGTTCTACCCTGGAAAAGTGGGTGGTCTGCCTCCACCACAAAAAATCGACCGTCATATTTAACCTATTTAACATATTTAACAAGTGTTAAAAATGACGTAAAACACCATACAAACAAAACATGCAAACTTTTTTAAAACGCATTCGTCATGTAATCAATAAATGAGTGAGTGAGTGAATGAGCGAGCGAGCGGGCGGGCGGTTGAGCGAGCGAGTGAGTAATGGTGTTTTGAGGCACCATGTAATGAATGACTGACTGACTGAATGACTGACAGAATGAATGAATGAATGAATGAATAATGTTGTTTTACGGGTGTTTTAAACAGGTCATATTGTGCGCAAAACCCACGGAAGCAAAGAAAAAAGAAGTAAATATAAAGAAATGACATTAATCATGTCAATAACAAACACATGTTAGTTGCAACAAACAAAGCACGTGTGCTGTAACACATAAACAATACTAGACAATATTTATATACGACGACCGAACACAGCCTTACAGAGTATGTACATAAGACGACCGAACACAGGCTAACAGAGTATGTACATACATGTACGGCGACCGAACACAGCCTTACAGAGTATGTACATAAGACGACCGAACACAGGCTAACAGAGTATGTACATACATGTACGACGACCGAACACAGCCTTACAGAGTATGTACATAAGACGACCGAACACAGGCTAACAGAGTATGTGCATACATGTACGACGACCGAACACAGCCTTACAGAGTATGTACATACGATGACCGAACTCAGGCTAACAGAGTATGTACATACATGTACGACGACCGAACACAGCCTTACAGAGTATGTACATAAGACGACCGAACGCATGCTAACAGAGTATGTACATACATGTACGGCGACGGAACAGAGGCTTACAGAGTATGTACATACGACGACCAAACACTGGCTTACCGAGTATGTACATACGACGACCGAACACAGGCTTACAGAGTATGTACCTACGACGTTCGAACACAGTCTAACAGAGTATGTACATACGACGACGGAATACAGCCTTACAGAGTATGTACATACATGTACGACGACCGAACACAGGCTTACAGAGTATGTACATACATGTACGACGACCGAACACAGCCTTACAGAGTATGTACATAAGACGACCGAACACAGGCTAACAGAGTATGTGCATACATGTACGACGACCGAACACAGCCTTACAGAGTATGTACATACGACGACCGAACACAGGCTAACAGAGTATGAATAGACATGTACGACGACCGAACACAGCCTTACAGAGTATGTACATAAGACGACCGAACGCAGGCTAACAGAGTATGTACATACATGTACGGCGACGGAACAGAGGCTTACAGAGTATGTACATACGACGACCAAACACTGGCTTACAGAGTATGTACCTACGACGTTCGAACACAGTCTAACGGAGTATGTACATACGACGACGGAATACAGCCTTACATAGTATGTACATACATGTACGACGACCGAACACAGGCTTACAGAGTATGTACATACATGTACGACGACCGAACACAGCCTTACAGAGTATGTACATAAGACGACCGAACACAGGCTAACAGAGTATGTGCATACATGTACGACGACCGAACACAGCCTTGCAGAGTATGTACATACGACGACCGAACACAGGCTAACAGAGTATGTACATACATGTACGACGACCGAACACAGCCTTATAGAGTATGTACATAAGACGACCGAACGCAGGAAACTGAGTATGTACATACATGTACGGCGACGGAACAGAGGCTTACAGAGTATGTACATACGACGACCAAACACTGGCTTACAGAGTATGTACATACGACGACAGAACACAGGCTTACAGAGTATGTACCTACGACGTTCGAACACAGTCTAACAGAGTATGTACATACGACGACGGAATACAGCCTTACAGAGTATGAACATACATGTACGACGACCGAACACATGCTTACAGAGTATGTACATACGACGACCGAACACTGGCTTACAGAGCATGTACATACATGTACGACGACCGAACACAGGCTTACAGAGTATGTACATAAGACGACCGAACACAGGCTAACAGAGTATGTAAATACATGTACGACGACGGAACAGAGGCTTACAGAGTATGTACATACGACGATTAAACACTGGCTTACAGAGTATGTACACATGACGACCGAACACAGGCTTACAGAGTATGTACATACGACGTCCGAACACAGTCTTAGAGAGTATGTGCATACGACGACGGAATACAGCCTTACAGAGTATGTACATACATGTACGTGAGCCCAGTCTTACAGAGTATGTACATACGACGACCGAGCACAGTCTTACAGAGTATGTACATACGACGACCGAACACAGTCTTACAGAGTATGTACATACGACGACGAGTATGTACATACGACTACCGAACACAACACCTTACATAGTTTGTACATACGACGACGGAACACAGTCTTACAGAGTATGTACATACGACGACGGAATACAGCCTTA
The DNA here is from genome assembly GCA_037043455.1 of Cyrtodaria siliqua. NCBI lineage: Eukaryota > Metazoa > Mollusca > Bivalvia > Adapedonta > Hiatellidae > Cyrtodaria > Cyrtodaria siliqua. The sequence continues at coordinate 39,668 of JAWPHD010009770.1, read as the reverse complement.
CATAGTATGTACATACATGTACCACGACCGAACACAGCCTTACAGAGTATGTACATACGACGACCAAACACAGGCTAATAGTATGTACATACATGTACGACGACCGAACACAGACGTATATAGTATGTACATACGACGACCGAACACAGGCTTACAGAGTATGTACATACGACGACCGAATACAGCCTTACATAGTATGTACATACGACGACCAAACACAGGCTTACAGGGTATGTACATACGACGACCGAATACAGCCTTACATAGTATGTACATAGCACGACGGGACACAAACTAACAGTAAGTATGTATAAGGAATAGGACAACAATTCTATGTGAACATAAGTATGTATTTAATAATATAGTCAGTCGTTTTGCTTTCGCAATTAATCTCTCTTTAATCTCCATTTAGATATATGTCATACTATTGGACACACAGTTTAGGGCGTGACACTATATATGTATTGATTATTTGTACTTTTACAATATATGTCATTATCAAAATGTCTGAACTCACCGACACAGAACAGCAAAGAATGACGCATATGAAGCTCTATAATCCTTCATCAACTTCATAAAACCACGTGGTGTGTCACTATAAGTCACGTCCGGGTAGTCAGCTGTATCTATTTTCTGACAGCTGATCCACACTAAGATTGCTCGAACCTTTTCTAAATCAGAAGAGCAGCCGGTTGTAAGGTAAGCTGTTAGCTCCTGGTAACTGTTCGCCTTGTCCGCGGTAGCCTTAAAAGAAGTCACACTTTCTTTTCGCAGATCTTTTTATGGTATTGATATATTAAACACGGACAACTCTTTCTTTTCTACTATGGTAAATAATATATACCCTAATGTACTTAACTGAACAAAACTAATATTTATGACACTGTCGCTTCATTTATCGATTTGCATCTCCCTATTGAGAAGTTTGGAGATGTGTGCAGTGGTACAGGCACTAGAATAAGAAATGACAGTAGGTTTTAATCAGTAGTGTTATTGCCGACTAATCCTTTTGGATAATCAAGATCAATATTTAAAGTAGAATACAGCTTAAGCCGGTTTTAGTGGTCGGGAAAGTTGTTGCACCTTAAGTTACCTCTCATGAACTGACTCACTAAAACCAAAAAAAGTAGATATAAAAGTCGAACAGGAAATGTAGCATTCAAGGACCACTGTCAACCAAAAGCACGAATAGAAACAAACAACAATTTTAATGATGACTAAACGGCATGACGCGTTCTCAGGAGACTTAGTTCTCCCAAATTCCATAAATAAAATATTGGCGTATTGTATGCGTCAAACAATAGCTACATTATTACCTGCTTTATCAGCTGAAACTGAAACAAATTTGTCATGACATTCTTGGATTTCCAATTTCAAATTATGAAATGAAAATATAGGTATCGGAGGAAGTGAAGAGGGTTTAGCTGTGTATAAGTAATACGGGTATCTGTGATATTAAGAATAAACGTTTAATAAGTATAAAGGGAGTTCAGGTCCTCATGTTCTCTACAATACCATTGTATAATACACTCTTCAATGGATTTGACGATTCTAGCACGACATGCATTAACATCTATCATTGAATGCACTCTATATCTCGAAGTTAGTACTGACCCTACTAATTTGCAGTCGGGGCGACCTTTTACAGCCGCCACACAGCACTAAACAAACGCTAGTGTGAATGTTAATACATATTGAAAAGGGGATCCGTTGGAAGCAAAACTTTCGCTTCTTTTTTGTATCTCTACTACAAATGGAAAAATAACTTGTAAAATCTTCGACAAGAAAGATGATTTTATTTATGATATTGTTAAGTATTCAAATTTAGACAGGAATGTTCCCCTTAGCAACTTCTTATGGAGTTTATGTTTCCCACATTTTCCTTTTTCTAGAGTTTGTAGTAGGGTACTTTACTATTCTTAACCTGTGTATGACTAAATCGCTACTGCCTCAGAGCTACCATTACCATAAACTTCAATAAAAAAATTGCAAAATTATATTATCTTTACTCTGAGCTACTTTTTAAATATAAAAATCATTTAAGAACTATTCTGCGACAAGGACTATCACATCCATCTTCTATGGTGACGTGATTTACAATCTTCGAACGATCCTTGGTCATGATCTCTTTGATAACATCTTGATTAAAAGTGTTAAAGCCTTTATCAATAAAGGGGTTTGACCCTAGCCATTTGCAACGACTAGAGCGAGTGTGGGCTTTATGATGACTTCCACCTAAATCCTTGAAACAGAACGGTAGCGTTTGCTGTTTGTCTTCAGTGGTGTCTTAGCGTGCTCTTAATGGTTAATTCTCTTGTTGCTCTGGCTTCAGCCAAGTCAATGAGTATTTGATGATGACGTCGTATGTTGTCCCGGTCTTTTCCGTACGCCACCGAACAACAGACCTACCTCATTGATTTCCGTAATCTGGTATTTTAAACGGTTACGCAAATAGACGAGGCAATTCTGATGCAGACCTACCTGAACGGAAAGGACCGAACGATGATTCGACCTTCAGTTGCATATTTATTTCACTAGTATAATAATGTATGTAGTTTTAAGGTGTGGGTGTGTTCATTGGTCTTACCTACTTGTTTTGTTTGTATGACGTAACATAGTGGCGTACAACTTGCTTGAATCATTAGAAAAAACGCTGTTCTATTTTTAGTAAGATAGTGATACTAATTCTATTTTTAGTAGCATAGTGATAACCTGTAGTGTGATACAGGTTGTTGTGTGCCATTGTAAGAAAAGGAAGGTACTATGTATATATTATTGATAGGTATATAATAAAAAACAATTATGATATACATAATTGCTTTATTACACTCCGCAAGTTATGTGATAAATTAAATATATACTGAAAGGAAAAAGAAACGGCAATTTCCCCTATATATTGTATGTACAATATGCTGCTGTTAAACGAATGGTACATGGCTACGTAAGATCTTTTCTTTCGGAAAAGAGACTAAAACAACGCGTAACACAGCAAACAGTATTCCTGCAAAGTTTCATTATTGGCAGAGTACGCGTTAGTCGCAAACTTAGAATGCAACATTTTGCAAACTCTTTACGTTAAATACAGTACTGAACTGGCTAAATTTTTCAATGAGGAAATTCAACATTTATGAATTTCTTGTTACAACGTGTACTGTGATTAAAAAGTCTACACCATCACAGTTCTGTCCTTTAACTAACAGCAACTTTACTTTTTACAAAACATCATGGGAATGAATTCCTTGAATATATACGGAATTAAGTGTGCAGTATATACAATATATCGGAAATGCCCGTGTCGCGTTTCTTTTTCCTTTCGGTATATGATAGGAGAGATAAATTTGTCATTGACATCGTTAACTATCCATATTTAGATAGACATGTACCTCGTGATATATCACACGGGGTTTATATAATTATCCCAATTCATTGTTAACGATATTAAGGACGTTATTGATTGAAATCAAGTTACTACAAGTAAACTTCTTCAGCAAACAACGAACATTTTTTCTCCAAGTTATTTCGCCACAATAGAAACCTCCAATGGAAAAGTACAACACCAACATGTTCTCAAAGTTATTTCGCCACAATTAAAACCTCCAATGGCGAGGTACAACACCAACCAGTTCTCAAAGTTGCAATGGAAACCTCCAATGGAGAAGTACAACACCAGCCTGTTCTCAAAGTTATTTCGCCACAATGGAAACCGCCAATGGAGAAGTACAACACGAACCTAAAACAGTTTAGCGACTAGGAATACGACAGCCTTTTTTTGATGGAGATGTGATATATAAACTTCACAAATTAAACGTGTTCCCCGATCACTTTATAATATAAATCAGAAAAGCTGGCCGAAAAGGATACGACCCTTTAGTAATGCAAACGCACTTCATGCTAAGTGATTGTCACCTATACAGTCACACTCTACGATTCACGATTCTCTCTTGCGATGAATGTTCAATTTCGTGGGACCCTAATATTGCTGCTTCTGAAACCCTAGAAAATGGGAGGTAGGTGCATGAACGTTCGTCCCTAAGGTTTGTTGGTCGTACCCTAGAATACCTTTCTCTTTATCTACAACTGCTGTGGTTTTTCATAGTACATTTATGGATATACCCTGAAGTGGGATGAAGAGTGAGGTTTGGGGCAACCTAGAACCTGATTTAAAACACCAGCGGCCATTTTTGCCACTGACCGTTTCAAGGCGGTAGCCCTTTTGTCAACCCTTTTATGTTTGTGTTGTCATATCTTGATTTTTATTCAACTTTGTAGTTGGTGTTTTAGACCATGGGCTACTCAACTTTTCGGTACCAACTCAGCTGGCAAATTTTAAATGTTACCACCTTTTAGATATATCTTAGTAAAAAATAAATAGCCATGAAAGTTTTTCTGAAACGGTAGCTTAACACATTATTTTAGGGCATAAACATGCAAATTTGAACAAAAATCGCTAAAAACTGGAATAATTGTTTTCTGTTATATTCATATAAATTAAAATAATATTTGAAATTAACAAAATGTATACAGCTTGCCATTTTGGGGGGAAATCAGCAAAAAAAAAGCATATAAATCGCTGATATTTGGAATAATTATTTTAAAAAATATTGACACTTCCAATTAAACAAAATAAAATTCTTTGAAGCGTTTCAGTCATCTAAAGATGTCCTGAGATATAGGTAAAATTCTAAAGGATCAGAGATTTGGAAAAACTGGGATATTTTGGGCCAAAAGTTTCAAATTTGAACCAAAATCACTAAAAACGGGATTACTTCTAAAAAATATAATTTTCATTACAATATAAGGAGATTGAAAGTCCTTAAAGTTATATGTTATATACATGTTCATGAAAACAAATATTTGGAATGAATAAAACATATAAATCTTGAAATTTTGGGGGGAAATCAACACAAAATTAATTAAAGTCTTTGGTTTTTGGAACAGTTATGAAATTTTAAATTATGATTAAAATATAGCAAAACAGAAGTCGTTTGTAGTATTTTTTTAAATGTAAAGGTGTCATGAGCTACAGAAGAGACAGTCCTAAAGGATCAGAGATTTGGAAATGTCATTACTTTTGGCCCAGAATATCGAAATTTAAACCAAAACCGCCGAAAAATGGACTATTTAAAATACAATTTTATTGCAATATAAGGGAGTTGAATGTTCTTTAAACATTCTATTTTATTAATCTACATGAGAAAAATGTTTGGAATAAACAAAGTTTATAAATCTTGACATTTTTCGAGAAGCATGATATAAAAACTTTTGCATATTTATTTATAACAAAACAAAGTAGTTTTCAAAAATGTAAATAAATATATATCAAAGTACAGACAAAAAGTTCCGAAGTAACTTGAAAACTGCAAATAAAATTTACGAAAATTTTAATATTTATTAAAAAATAATTTCTTTTGAAATGAAAGGGAGCTGAAGTATTTTAACCTTTTCTTATTATGTTCGTGTGAAAAATGGGCAACGCACAAAAAAAAGGAAAATAGGTTAAAAAAACAACAATTGCATGAATATCATGTATTTGTAAGGTATAGATTGAAGATATTTTTAAACGATTTTGATAACTCAAACTCACAAATTACATACGTAAATGCCTTAAAATTTGTAGTATTTCTTTTATTAAACTATTGCAAAAACATTTACGTATGTAATTTGTGAGTTTGAGTTTAATTATCAAAATCGTTTAAAAATATCTTCAATCTATACCTTACAAATACATGATATTCATGCAATTCTTTTTTTTTAATCTATTTTTCTTTTTTTTTTGTGCCAATTAACAGAACCGAGAGGTGATATTTCGGTTTTGGGTTGAGAAAAATGAAATTCAGAAGTAAACGTAGTTTTAAAGAAAACTCAGCCTGGACAATAATATACGTCTCAAAGCTATTGTAAGAGACTATCATGATATCAACATCTTTAACAGAATACTACGTTTTCATCTGCAGAATGTTGACGCATGTTAACATTCTGAATCTGGTATATATTCTACAACGAACTCCCCTGCATTCACACCATGTTACAATACAGGGAAGTCAGTACAGTGTAGAGTAAGTTTCGCAAGATACTTGGATAACATTCCGAAATCGTAAAGGAACAGATGGGTCATCTGTTATACAGGCCTTATAACAAAGTCCAAGGTGAACCATCCCTATTCTAAAGGTATATATGTAAGTCTTTCCGAGGTCCTTGATTGCACGTGGTGGTGTGCACGCAAATGATGTACTGTTGCGGCTGCATATGTATGGGGAATACCGCTCATCAATAGCTGACCAATTGAATCCACAACGCTATAGGATGGACATACAACAAGCCATTGTAATGAGACACTGGATTATTCAGCGTATATGGGTTTTGAATCGGTCTATGGTTAACAGACTGTGACTTATGTAAGTGGCGGTAAACATGCTTTACAACTTGAATTCCTAGAGAACTCGTCTAAAAAACTTGAATAGTATCAACACATATTTTGGAACGTCCAGAGGTTACCGTTTCGCCTGTGGATTTGACGTTTTCGTAGATCAGTCTACTCAGTGTCGAATGCGGCAATGTTTCCGGGATCTATATGTGTCCGGGATGTTTACGGAGCAAAATGAAATCGTAAGTGCAACTGAATGAAATTGCAAATATTGGAATGGAATAAGTGCAACTCTTTAAAAGTATTTTCATGGATGGATGAAGATCCATGACATTTATTGAATCCATGAATATATAACGACATAGTCTAGCGTTGTATCTGTTTGATTTATAATGCCAAAAAGAAGCGAAAAAGAAGCAAATCAGCTTGTCCACACTGTCACTTCAAATGATTTTTGATTTTTTTATCACTTTGCATTTGAATGATTATATCAGAAAATTAAATTATGATGAAGGTTGTCAAGTGGAAACGTTAACAAGTATGTGTTGTTAATTGTTTTAACTATCATTAAGTATTATTTTACGATGCACTCTCCAGAATAAATATTATTAAATAGGGATAAAATGAACAACACCAGTTCTGTTAAATAATATAATTTGCATGTTGCATTCAAATGCATGTTTTATATGTGGAAAATATGGCCACAGCTGCTTTATATTGTTGAACCCAAGGTCGGAGTGTCTCATCCCTTATTCTCTGCCATAGCTTGCTATTGCAATCATATCTCACATCACTTTGTGGTTGGTACCGCCTGGTACAATTGCTCCTGCTCATTATAAATGATAGCTTACATGCTGCTTATTGCTCTTGCTGCTTATTGCTCTTGCTCACTATAAATGCTAGCTTACATGTAATTATTGCTCTTGCTGCTTATTGCTCTTGCTCATTATAAATGCTAGCTTACATGTAATTATTGCTCTTGCTGCTTATTGCTCTTGCTCATTATAAATGCTAGCTTACATGTAATTATTGCTCTTGCTGCTTATTGCTCTTGCTCATTATAAATGCTAGCTTACATGTAATTATTGCTCTTGCTGCTTATAAATGCTAGCTTACATGTAATTATTGCTCTTGCTGCTTATAAATGCTAATGCCATTCTTGCTCTTTACAATTATATTTTAAGCTCCAAAAAATTAGAGGGTACACGGGTTATGCACAATAGATACGGGCAACACCCTAATCTCTAATTATGCCATATAATTTTGAAATTGTTAAATCGATAATACTACGAATTATAATGTCCCTCTAGGACCAGGATGTAAAGCCGTTGGTCAAGGGAGATAATCCAGTTGTACGACCTGACTTAATAGATAAATGTGTCACAAGGATACTCTCCGAAGCCGGATGATCACCAGTGTAACCCAGTGAAGCCATGACCAAGGGAGATAATCCATTGAACATATTACTGATGAGACACTCCGAGCCCTTGTCCGGTAGAATTACGCCACAGCAAATTAAAACCTAAATTTGTCCCCCAATTGTAGCGGACAAGAGACTGTCATAATGTATTCAATCCAATCTAACGAGATTTGGGTTGGCCACAAAAGCTTTAATAGATTTTTTGAATGAATTTAATAGCAAATCATTGCCTTCTTTAGTCAGATGTGAACCTTTTAACCCAAAAGTAGCCTAAACATTATAGTAGCCTTAATTGTCGGATTGCTGAGGGTACTGCCATTTTCCCTCGTGATATAAACAACTACAATCTAATATAACTTTTGTAAGCATTCGATCCCCATCAGCCCAATAATTTTATATCTTCGCTACAGACGCCTTCCATACTTAAGGTAGTAGCCCTGCCAATTCTAAATGAATAGCTCATATATTTGCCAGCCGGCAGTCCTAAATACTTAATGACTTTTGTTAGGACTGCAGAAAATTGACCTCTTGTTAACGGGGACTTATTCGAATGGCAAAAAAGTAAACCATCCTGTTGAAGTCTCACATTCATATATTCATCCAGTGCCGTTACACAGCAACAGCTACTTTTACTGTTTTTTGGTATACGCAAAACAACTGGCCTACCACTTTGATTTGTTTTTGAAATTCGTACAGTTACAAGTATCGCTACCAAATCTTTTTCAAACTGCACGTCATGAATCGTTAATAGCCTGTTTGAATCTACTTGTGTTGTGAATACCAATTCTCCGACTCGAAATAAACCGAAATACGCTAACATAAAACTGCTCTAAATAGTAATGTTTCATACCCCGAAAATCAAATATACTTTAATGAATCACATATTTTTTGCAGCAGACTCCCTGTTATTGGTGCTCTTGTATCTTTTCGTTGGCGTAACCGCCGAGAAACTTCGAGCAGTTTTTTAACAATGAAATTGTCTGTTGGATCGGGTACATCATTTATTTTATGATAAAAGTTAATACCGGATATATAAGTGGTTATACTAGACGGCGCATATCCAATCTCAAAGCAATAAGATACATATAAAAACAATTTGCGATTTTGGTATTGGCCATTCTTGTGGTAATTTATATAGATTACGGAATTTGGCAATAGAAGTTACTGTAATATCATCCGTAATTCCGCAATTGAACCATTCCGCGGGCCATGTAGCACATATCCATTTACCCTCGAAATATGCTCCGAATCCCAGACCAATTCCTGCCGCGCTATCTGTATACAGCTGGACATCAGCATTAGACACCCAATAACGGTCATGGAAAACTGATATACCAATAAATTGTTTGAAAAATGTTAACCACATGGCCAGATCGTGGCGTATCCCTTTATTGATTATGATATGGTGATGCCGTTTCGTAAGGCCACAAATTGAGTCAATAACCCGTCTACTAAAAAAGGCCTTCCCGGTAATATTGCTCTACATGCAAAATTAAGTACTAAAATCAAGGATTACATCATTCTTAAAGTAGCTTTTTTTTAGATCATATTTGTTGATTTTTTTCAATAATCTCCTCTATTTTTTCTTTGGGAATACGTATAACCATTTCCTCAGAATCAATGTCAATACCGAGAAAACAAATCTTTGTTTTGGGACCCTCGGTTTTATTTTCTGCGATAGGCACCCCTAAGCTTTGCATACATTTGTGAAAATGCATCATAAGACACTCACATTCGGTAGTGTTTTTTCTCCCGTCAAAAGTCATCGAGGTGTATAACTGTACGGACTGGTGCATTGTTTTTTATACAAAATCCAGGACTAAACCAATGGGTGATATTCTCAAATTATGTATTGGTCCTGTGTTAAAAAGATCTGCAACCCTGCCCTCTGAAACTTCTTTATCCATTTTCTTTTTAACAACACTGGGATTAAGATTTGCAGATTTTAAATTGTTTATATATTGATTTTGCCATATCTTCTGGCATATTTGGGCTGGTACATGTATTATGACTTTCACAAGACATCATCAAAATAATTTGACCAATCAGTGATCAATAAAATAAAAAAAATTCTACATTCTGGTAGGGGGTAAACTCTGTGTTTATCGTTGGTGCTCAACTGACTTTAACCCTTTATAAAACTAGTTTGTAGTGATAATTATATTAAAAGCTTTATTTGTCATGTAAATCTATGTATCTTCTTTTGATGTCTGATTTTAAAAACACCAAAAATTAAATCATGGTCTAATATTTTCATTTTTCATATAGAGATTGAGGATAAAGTCGGAGTAAACCCCTTTATTTTCACCTACTGAATATCTCAACCTACCGGAGGTAGACCGAATGTGAAAGTTATGAATAGCTATATCGTCCCCTCCACACCTCAGTAGCTGCATATCGGACATGCCAAAATCTTATCAGGCTCACCAAGCTGTGTTTCGCTATTGGTGTCGCGTGTATTTATTCCCATGGGTAATATCCCGGAGAATTTTAATACCTTGTCAATATCCACGAAATTATTTGTGGACCTCTTACCCTTCCAACACGATTTCCTTGTCTTCGAAATCCGGGACCGGCCTGGCCGCTGTTCGTCCCTTCTCTTTGGGCACTTCTGGCTTTATCGAGGTGCTCCTCGTTTGCCTACGCTTGGCTCTAGCATCCTGCCTTGGTTTGCCAAGTCCAGACATAATGATTATGTTGTTATAGAGACGATGAAGGTCGATAGCGAAAGTAAATTAATAACAATTTAACTTTTGCCGATACAGGAAGAGGAAGTATCCCTTTCGCGCATGCGCACACGATTATTTCCTATTATTCGTACTAATCAGTTCGACCCCAGGCATTTCAGCTACCGCTATCGTCCACGAAAATAAAACTGGCTATTTCCTAAAGAGGTGGCAATAGCCAAACTTATATCAATAAGACCTAGGCCAAGTTTCACAGTGAACACTATTGACTGTTGAGTAGTTATTGCTTTTGATAAAAACAGCAACACTTACTTCAGCTTGATAACTCTCAGAGTTTCATTAGTTATACAAATAATTGTTTGCATTCCTGTCAGTTCACAGGCCCACAGTCATGTTTATTTACTTATCGGCAGCTTTTTTACGCTTGCGTAAAACGTTGATTGTTATTAACTGATATACAGTTGATAATTATTCCAGGGTCTCATTACAACGGCTTGTTGTCATTACAACGGCTTGTTGTATGCCCATCCTATTGCGTTGTGGATTGGATTGGAAAATCTCACCATCAGTTTTTACTATAGACTGTGTGCCCATTTGGACAACCTGCTGTTTAAATAATATTTAACTACCGTCTTTCAAAACATGTCTTTCAGGATGCTCTGTCCTATTGCCTTAGCGGTATCTAGCTTTTACTTTTCTGTCAGCAGTCATAAATTATACTCAAATTACTTTGTAAATCAGTTCTTTTCGTTTAAGAAGGATTTCCTACTCCCAAGAAGTGAAGCAAAGACTGCTATGCTAGTCTTTCAAACCTATTTGCAACATTGCCTTTGTATCTACCCTGTGTTAACTTGCATCACGTGTAACACCCGTTAGCTGCTGTATATTTAAGGACTATTGATCTGCCATCTTTATATACAAACAACCTCCAATGGGTTATGGTCAAGTGAAATTTTTTACTTTAGGCATGAGCAGTGTCAACCATAATGTACATGACAGTAATTTAATATTATTTAAGTGAACATAATATCAGAAAGAATACTTATATGGCTGAAATTGTGCCCTGTATATCCGACAAGTGTGAAGCAATTTGAATGACGCAATTTGAATGACGCAATTTTATTCAAAGTTTTTTCTGTGTGTTTTTTTTTTAATGTCAAATAAATTGTTCCATTTATCCAGCGAGAGCAGACGAGACATCCTTTCTAAATAAAACAAGCCACGTTATCACATCATCCAAATTTCGAACTGCACCATTGTAAAAAGACAAAGATATTCTTTCAATGGCATGTGGTTTCGAAATAATCTCAATGTTATAGTATGATGACATTGACGGACTTTCTCTGTAAAGATTTTATAACCGGCAACTATATTTGTTGATGTGTTAAACATAACTGAGTGACTATTTTGCATAGAAACATTGCCAAACAAAACCATTTGATCATAAGCATGTCTATATTCGGAAAAAAATGGTCCAAACCAAATAACATATCTAATAAAATGTTCATCCGAACGTTTCACTATACCACATGTTTCAGTTTACAGTGTAAGTGCACGCTCGTTGATGTATTGAAGGCACATGTGATATAAAGAATATTTTTCTTTTTTTAACAGTGGTGTACTTTTACAATTATGTTGTACATATTTTCAGTGTGAAGGTGAATTTAACAATAGTATATAATTCAGTGATGGAATCGATGGCTGATAATCACATAGGCTTTTGCATATGTTAAATATATAACTAGAAGGTTGTTCCACAGAACACTTTTATAGGCGGCCATGTGCTTATTTAACGTTATGAGCTAGGTAAGGTTGCAGGTAAAGGTTTATTAGAAAGGGGCATAACTTTGCCGAAATGAAAGACAAAGTTATTAGACATGTGTAACGACTTTCCTTGGGATGAGATGAAGATGTTCATGAAGTCATGAAGTTTCATGAACATAGGTTAAATACTGTTTAAGACCAAGTTCAGGTTGCAGGTTAAAGCGTGACGGACAGATGGACGAAGACGGCGAATGAAGACAGATTACGGACAAAGCGATCCCTACCTGTCTGCCATGCTACGGAGGTGACATAAAGACAAATAAAATGGAACTTTGAATTGTAACATTTCCGTGAATACTTTTTTAATGTTAGCTCAATCTATTTAATTAAAAACTTAAAAGTGTACTTTATTATCTCCCTTTATAGCAACACCTTTATCACAGAGGTCACACGTTTACATTATTTCGTATTGTTTCGTATATATAGAACGTAAAAAACTATACTAGCATGTAATTTGCTTAAAAAGGATAAATACATTCTAATTTGTTTGGTTATCTTTACCTTGTTTCGATAGAATGTGCGTTTAATGATTAAAATGGTTAAATGTTTGCTTCCATATGTTTTTATACGTTTTTAAGGGTTGAACTATTGAACTGTTAGATGTTTACATGACTTACGTAACCATTTTGAATGCAATCAAATACACACACACAAAAAATCGTCGAGTTAATCCATGCCATACATCCATTTTTATATCAATTTAGAACATGTTCTTAAAAATTACCTCCCTTATAAAACAATAGTGTTACACGCTTAAGCTACCGAACTAAAATTACTATCCTGGCTTAAAAGAAGCTTAAGACATTGAACTTTCCGAAAACGCATATTAGAATTTGCCAGCTCTAGTGGTACAAATATGTCAACATTTGGGTAGCAGCACACGGCCTATTTGTTTGTGTGCGTATTTGTGGCTTACTGTCGTCCTTGAATGCTACATGCAGCACACGGCCTATTTGTTTGTGTGCGTATTTGTGGCTTACTGTCGTCCTTGAATGCTACATGCAGCACACGGCCTATTTGTTTGTGTGCGTATTTGTGGCTTACTGTCGTCCTTCAATGCTACATGCAGCACACGGCCTATTTGGTTGTGTGCGTATTTGTGGCTTACTGTCGTCCTTCAATGCTACATGCAGCACACGGCCTATTTGTTTGTGTGCGTATTTGTGGCTTACTGTCGTCCTTCAATGCTACATTTCCTTTTCTACTTTTTTTTCAATTATATATTTGTTATATATCTTACAAAAACATATAAGTGTATCATTTGCAATTTTCTCTGAATGTTAGAGATGTCTTTTTGATGGGATATACGTTTATATATACTGTTTTATTTTAAAGTTGGGCGATGAAGACAGGAAAATGGTTAAAGATTGTATACACATAGAATCGAAGCTAACCAGTCAGTAGACCGTTCCAAGTTGGTAACCCTGTATTCACCACTCTTTGTGTTGTGTAATGTCCTGCTCAGAGAATATTTAATTTGCTCACTTGATTTTGTTCTTGGTACTGTGCGGACTTACGGAGCCATTGCGTTTGTGTCTATGGTTTCTATGGAATCATTTTCTCTTCTCTATGTAATATAATGATTGGAACACGTTATCGATAACTGATAAACAACCAAACTGCAGATTAAGCAGGGACTTGTCAACCATTATATTGTTTGAATTAATATTTGTATAATATGGTTATACTGCACGGCTATAGAACTAGGAAGGACTGGCAACGTCATTAAATGTATGCACCTACCTGCCTTGCCCGTTCATCGACATGTTTTATTTTATTCGGAAAATAAATATCGGCCTTCTTGGTTCCCGGAGGACGCGCTTTGTGATAGCCAGGTTCTGTCTTCGGAACGTCCACCTGCAGAAGTTATTCAACTATCACAGTAAAGATTATAACAATGATAATGCTAAAAAATAACAGAAACAGATATTAATGTATTACATCAACCTTGAATTGAAGTACAGTCCGGTCTCGATAACTTGCCATTAACGGTAAATTCGAAAGTGGACTAGTCCAGTTAGCAACAGCACCAAGTATAGATGCCTCTACCAGATGTGGACGTCCAGTTAGCAAGATAGCGCCACCAGATGTGGACGTCCAGTTAGCAACAGCACTAAGTCTAGAGGCCGCCACCAGATGTTGACGTCCAGTTAACAAGAGTGTGCCAAAGATGACGCCACCAGATGTGGACGTCCAGTTAGCAAGATGCCGCAACCAGATGTGGAAGTCCAGTTAGCAAAGCACCAAGTCTAAATGTCGTCACCAGATGTGGACGTCCAGTTAGCAAGATGCCGCCACCAGATGTTGACGTCCAGTTAGCAACAGCACCAAGTCTAGATGTCGCCTCCAGATATGGACGTCCAGTTAGCAAAATGCCGCCACCAGATGTGGACATCCAGTTAGCAACAGCACCAAGTATAGATGTCGCCACCAGATATGGACGTCCAGTTAGCAAGATGCCGCCACCAGATGTGGACGTCCAGTTAGCAAGATGCCGCCACCAGATGTGGACGTCCAGTTAGCAAAATGCCGCCATCAGATGTGAACGTCCAGTTAGCACCAGCATCAAGTCCAGAGTGCTGCTAATCAACAAGCAGTTTGCCGAAGATGCTTGGTATGCTGTCAGAGACCTATCTAGGATGCCTGGCTTATCATTAGGAAAGGTTCTTGTCATTTTAAAAACAAAACTCCTAATGGGAGGAATATTACAGCTCGCCGGATACTATTTTAGCTGTCTGAGGAGCAAAGTAGACTCATGTGAAAAACGCACATCAGCAGCTGAAATATTCCCAAGGATGTTACCTGAGTGTCTGTTTAATATTGAATTTATTAAACGAGGCTGTGCCGAATGGTGTCAATTTTATCCAACGAATTTAACACATTAAATACTAAATAGACATGAATTTGAGATTCTATGTAACATATGGCTTCAAAAGTGCCCCATAAGCAACATTTGTTATTGCAGCTGCCTATATATAAGGTTATCGTAAGATGACGTTTATGATGAGTCGTCTGTTGACTCGGCCTTCACCGTACGACACCGAACAACGGGGCTACCTTGTAGATTTCCGCAATACGGTATTTTAAACGTTTATGGAAATCGACGAGACAATTCCGATGTTATCCGAGCTAATTTATATCACTTGGCTTTATTACACTTCCACACCGCAAGTTATATGAAAAACGTACATACTAGTTTCTTATACAATTATCGTACAAGACAATTATAGTACAAGCTCGATGTTCGCTACTCACATATTCAATTTCAGGCTCCTGTTTAAAATCTGGAAATGTGTCCTTATCCTTCTTCTCTCCGCCTTTCTGTGAATACCGTTTATTGTTATTTAGATCTTTAGTCGATGATGATGAACCGCATCCCATGTCTGTATTGTCTCAAATTCGTGGGAAATATTAAATTGCCTTCACCGTTTAAATACGAAGAATATAATTATATAATTACAACCGTTCAATGAAACAACAAATACAAAATCAGACAATTCTGATTTTCGGTCTATCGTATAATATCCAAAAGTATACTTCCAATTCATTACCTGGCTTGCCATAAAATCTTGACGAACATCGTTAAGCTAAACTGGACAAATATATAATGTCATAGTAAGTATGGTAATTAAGGATCATGATGAAAAAGAAGACGATCAAATAAACTCCCTAATAGTATAATCCGTTCAAAAGAAGTACCCTTTATATTGTCTATTAAATGTAAATTTATTTATCTAACCTGTATTTAATCTTTTTCGTTTAATCTACAATGTTATCACACTGATGTCAAGGAATTATATTGATATACCTAACATGTAACAACATGTGATGCATGTAATCACATAGCGGTTTGAAAGCAAGGCAGTACAACGCGTTTAAGTATTGTCAAATAAAAAATAATCGATAGTGAGTTCGTTTTAAAATATGGCAGAATGTGTATGTACATTGAAAAGGAAGTACATACCAATCTGTCACATGTGTATTATATATCAACACTAACACGTTGTTTATGGTGAATAACGTGCAATTCAACACAGTTTTGGCGTTCAATACTCAAACAAATAAAGACCGTTTAAAATAATATATACTGAGCTAATATATAAAAAGTACCCCTTTTTCTTTCCCTTATTATATAGACAGCAAAACAGGAAATTATAAATGATGTATATAGAATAATTAGATCGACCACCGCCAATAGTCCAAACAAAATATTTGTTTTGAAAAGTTTAGTACACAAGGGAGTTAGCTCCCTTTTTCTTAAACCATGCAGTTTTAGTAAAAACACATAAAATCTACAAACATTACCTTAATTGTCCAAGACAATATTCTCTATATGTTGCTTTCGAAATAAATCACAGTAAACCATATCACGGATTGTGTAGGTATCGGCCTTTGATTATCAAACATCTCCAAATTACCTCCCTTTAGGTTTTCCATATTGATTGGCAAAAAATGAAAGAGTTTAATGGAATATTTATCACTCAGTGAAGTGTGCTTACAAACATCAACACTTTTTAATTAAAGCGCTGTTTAAGCTGTCCTTTGCCCTCAAAAACTGTCATATGGGAATACCAGCAAAAAAGGGGGTACTTTCTTTTTTTGGTGAGTATATTATCGATCACCGTGTTTTAAATCATCTATATACACCGTTTACACCGATTATAACATGTTGACCAAATTGTAAATGCCTTGATAGCGTTTAAGCATGCAGGCGTTTAAAATTTGGAGATAAATCAGCTATCAGGCACTGACAGTAGATATTTGAAATGTAAACATATTTCTGTTTGCAATATATACTCGGTAAAAATAGTTTTGGACCAGGGTATATAAAGTCATATAAAAATAAAACTAGTGGACAAAATTTAAGTATCTTTTTTTAGTAACCAAGGTCTACCCTACCCGATTAATTTGGTACCAGAAACATTAAATTCCAAACAAGATTTGATTTTAAAAAAATATCGCGAACACACAAAGGGTCTGTAAAAAATGTTGCAAAGTCCATACAAAGTAACAGTTACGGACACATTCGAGTAACCAATAAAAAGATTATTATTTTTTCGCAAACTTTCATTGTAAGCGATAATTATTGTTGATTGTTGATCTATTGTGAATTATCAACTGAGATAATAAGGGTTATGGTCGAATGTCATGGTTCAGCGATCATTGTACGGGTTCGAACACTGCCATGGTCCAAAACTTCTTTTACAGAGTATATATTGTCTTCCATATTTCAATGGATCAGTATCGGTCTTATTATAGTGTTGATATCTATTCTGTCTATGGGTTATCTACTCCGATTATTGTTAACATATTAGTTTTGTGGTTTTAAATGCAGATCGTTTGTATTATGTTTATTAACATGTGTATGTATATTATTATATTATATATGTCGTTTGTGCCTCCAGGCAAATATGTTAAGATGTTACGATGTACATTTCATCGTATGTTGAAGTATTCCCCTTTATGAAGTGGAAAATTACGTGTCATGTGTGTGTCTATCAATATAGTTAAGTGCCCCCGTTGTAACTGGCCTGGAGGTTTGTCTGTCCTGGGTTGTTCGCAAATTTTATTTCCAAATACATAATATATATAATGTATACTAAAGAAGATAAGAAATGCAACACGGGAATTTCCCTATATCATTATATACTGCACAACTGATTCCATAATATACCAGAGAAGTCCCAAGATGTTTTGTAAAGACATGATTGTAGATACTTAGAGAAAGGATAAAACTGAGTTACGTAGATTTTAAGACTTTTAATCACAGTAACGCGAGTGAAGTTCCCCTTGAAAAGCTTTTAAGCCATTTTAAAACTGTATTTAATATAACGAGATTACAACAATTTACATACTAAGTTTTCGGGGGCATATATTAATCGCACCATCCGTCCGTCCTTCAGTCCGTCCGTCAGTCCGCAGTTCGTTTCCGGACTGTACCTTCAAAACACCTGCATGGATTTTTAATTAACTTGGCACAAGTGATCGCCATAACAAGGCGATGTGTCGCGCGCAAAACCCAGGGCCTTACCTCAAAGGTCAAGGTCACACTTGTAGTTCATAGGTCAAAAATAGGTACGCAATTTCGTGTCCGGACCGTAACGTCACAACCCCTGCAAGGATTTTTAAATAACTTGGCACAAGTAATCACCATAACAAGACAATGTGTCGCGCTCAATACCCAGGTCCGTACCTCAAAGGTAAAGGTCACACTTGCTGTTCATAGGTCAAAAACAGATATGCATTTTCGTGTCCGCACCGTAACGTCACAACCCCTGCAGGGATTTTTAAATAACTTGGCACAAGTGATCGCCATAACAAGACGATGAGTCGCGCAAAACTCAGGTCCGTACCTCCAAAGTCAAGGTCACACTTGCAGTTCATAGGTCAAAAACAGATATGCAATTTCGTGTCCGGACCGTAACGTCACAATTCCTGCAGGGATTTTTTAAATAACTTGGCACAAGTGATCACCATAACAAGACGATGTGTCGGCGCAAAACCCAGGTATTCAAGGTCAATGTCACACTTGGAGGTCAAAAGTCAAACCGTGTCCGGTCAATAACTCTGGCATTTACGGACGGATTTTCAAATAACTTTGCACAAGTGCTCACCATAACAAGACGATGTGTCACGCACAAAATCCAGGTCTGTGGACCCAAAGTCAAGGTCACACTTAGAGGTCAAAGGTCAAATTGTGTCCGGTCAATAACTTTTGCATGCCTGGACTGATTTTCAAAAAACTTGGCAGAAGTGCTCACTATAACCAAACGTCGTGTCGCGCACGAAAGCCAGGTCCGTGGCTCCAAGGTCAAGGTCATACTTAGAGGTCAAAGGTCACTTCGGGTCATTTGTCACTTACAGTAATATTTCTTCTTAGTCTTTCTTTTTCAGAAAGGAAATGTCTAATGTATTCCATTAACAGTAGCATATTATGCATACAATATATATCGGAAATTCACGAGCGGCGTTTATTTTTTCCTTTAATACGAATATAGTATACGTATTCGCTCCTACCTATTTTGGCAAACAAATACAACTAACTCCGGCATTAAATGTTGATGCGTCCGCAATGGCAAGTACATCGACCATCTGTAAATATTTTGAAGTCCCAAATGCAAACAAGAATAAAGAGTACACCGTTGTATTAATCGAAGAGAAACATATAACTGAACCAATTGCCTTGTTGTTTTATTGTTAGAGATTTCCTTTTGCAAAGGTAAGAACAAATAAAACATACCTGTTTTTATTCGCTTATATAATAAAACTGAATTTGCCATTTGATATATGCTGCAAGTTTTCTATTAGTGTTAAATGAAAATATCCATCATAACACGATTGTGTATATTATATAGAAATGAAAGAAAAATGGTCCAATACAAACCACAGCACCCAAAAGCAATGGCACCGTAAGTCCACACCGTACCAAAAAATAGATAAAAATTAACAAATTGAATGATAAATAAAACAGAATATACACAGGATAACGAATGGGGAATGCAGGGTTACCGACTTGGAGCGGTCTGTAGGCAATACGGCTTACCGGTTAACTAAAGTTGACCTTATGTGTTCACAACCTTGATATGTTCCTGTCTTCCCTTGATATGTTCCTGTCTTCAGCCCCCAACATGGAAACACAGAAGACATTAAAGAGCATCCAATCAAAAGGAATTCTCCCACACTATATTCAAGTTCCAAACAAATAGCAAGCCATACACTTTAATGTTGTTGTATAAAACTAAAAACATAAACTCAGGGTGTATCCAGAATTGTACTGTAAAACCATAGCAGTTGCAGCCAAAGAGTAGCCAATTAGGGTATGACCAAAACAAAAACCTGATGGCCGAAAGTAAATGTATCATTCTTCTATTTCCATGTTTCAGAAGATTCGACCATCGATTTCCACTAAGTCGCCCAGTCCTCTCACAAGAGACTGAGATTAGACGGGTCAGTCACTAAATATGAAGTATGTTGCAATTCTAAAGGGTCGTATCCTTTTCTGGCTAACATCCTGATTAATGTTGTAAACTGTCAGGAAACCTATAAGACCCTTTTATCTTCGAAGTGCAACGTACTACATGCTTGGTGGTGGACCCATTTACAGTTCGCCTCTATGCTTTCCTCTTTAATTGTACGATGACCGGATAGGCTGTGGTACGTATGATGACGTCTACCTAAAGCCCAAAAGGACAGTGTTTGATGTTTGTCTGCGGTCTTGTCCTGCCCTCAATGGTTTATTCTCTTGTTGCTCTGGCTTCTGCCAAGTCATCGAGTATCTTCTTTGTGGCTTTCTATGTTTTTTTGTATTTATACATATACGAGCATCTTTGTGTTTTACTTATTTTGCCTATTCATGCTGCCTTGTTGGTTAGAGAATAGTTCATGGCTGGGATTTCTTTATTTACACTGTCCCTTTTAATTGGGATGACAGTAGGGTAAGTGTGAGGTTTGGTGCACCCTAGAACCTGGTTTAATCCCCCCACCACCCCCAGCGGCTTTTTGCCACTGACCTTTCCAATGCGGTAGCCTTACTATCAACCCTTTTTGTGTTTGTGACGTCATATGCCTTTATTATTACTATTGCCATTCTTGTTTGTCTTTTTGCGTGTTTTTGGGTTTACTGTGTTCTGTGAAAGCTTCATTTCCTGTTCGACTGTTATACTTACTTTTATATCCTGAACCAATCACCTACCGCACCAGTAGACAACACATTGTATATACTGAACCAAACACCCAACGCACCAGTAGACAATACCTTGTATATACTGAACCAAGCACCTACCGCACCAGTAGACAACACATTGTATATACTGAACCAAACACCCAACGCACCAGTAGACAATACCTTGTATATACTGAACCAAACACCTACTATACTGAGACACACTACCGCACCAGTAGACAACACCTTGTGCATACTGAGCCAAACACCTACCGCACCAGTAGACAATACCTTGTATATACTGAACCAAACACCTACCGCACCAGTAGACAATACCGAACCAAACACCTACCGCACCAGTAGACAACACCTTGTATATACTGAGCCAAACACCTACCGCACCAGTTGACAACACCTTGCTACCGCACCAGTAGACAACACCTTGTATATACTGAACCAAACACCTACCGCACCAGTAGACAATACCGAACCAAACACCTACCGCACCAGTAGACAACACCTTGCTACCGCACCAGTAGACAACACCTTGTATATACTGAACCAAACACCTACCGCACCAGTAGACAATACCGAACCAAACACCTACCGCACCAGTAGACAACACTTTGTATATACTGAACCAAACACCTACCGCACCAGTAGACAATACCGAACCAAACACCTACCGCACCAGTAGACAACACCTTGTATATACTGAGCCAAACACCTACCGCAACAGTAGACAAACGCCTACCGCACCAGTAGACAATACCTTGTATATACTGAACCAAGCACCTACCGCACCAGTAGACAACACCTTGTATATACTGAACCAAACACCTACCGCACCAGTAGACAATACCGAACCAAACACCTACCGCACCAGTAGACAACACCTTGTATATACTGAGCCAAACACCTACCGCAACAGTAGACAAACGCCTACCGCACCAGTAGACAACACCTTGTATATACTGAGCCAAACACCTACCGCAACAGTAGACAAACGCCTACCGCACCAGTAGACAATACCTTATATATACTGAACCAAGCACCTACCGCACCAGTAGACAACACCTTGTATATACTGAACCAAACACCTACCGCACCAGTAGACAATACCTTTTATGTATGAACTTATTATATGCCGACTGGTACCGTTGGAGAATTGAATGATTTTTTTAAATTTACAGTCGTTATTGACAAGATATTAGTCTCGTTCAGAATGAAATTTGTTTTGATTTATTGATTGTTATTATCGAGATATTACAAGTATTGTCTACTGGTGCGTTAGCTGTTTGGTGCAGTATAGATCACATCTCCATAAAATAAAGTCTATGGTACTCCTAATCTCTATCAGAAATGTAATTCAGTTGCTGTTGTACTTCTGCAGAAGGTTTCCATTTCGGCGATATACTTTAAATAATGGTTACATATTTTGTGAATTACTTGTAATATCTTGATTTCGATCATTGAAGTCATTTGACATCGTTACACGTCCGAGCAAAAACAAAAAAATGGGAATTAAAAACCCCATATGATGTAGCTTTATTCAAATGTGGTTAGTTGATGATGTCAAAGTTCAAGTCAGCTATCTGATCAGAGATTTTATCGTGTATGTCGAAAGATGAAGATCGAGGAATGCCGCAATATTATCCGAACTGTTTGTCTAACGTGAGCTCTGGTGGATCATTTTAACTACAATTCGACCAGGAATCAAATTGTAACAAGATGGACCAAGTGGAGACAACTCACCAAGGGAGAATCAAGAATAAATAAATTTACAAAACAAGATGAATATATATATACAAATGAATACAAATGACAAAGTAGAAATATCAACGTTTTAAATCATGTTTTAAAATTTAGTTTACTACACGTTAGATTAAACTGTTCGGTTTTAATCAGACTGAATATATCTATATTTATGATATATGTATGCTATATCAAACCTATGTTATCTCTCAAAGCTATATCTAGCCGAGTCCTTCCGGTACACTTCCCGGCATTAATACTTCACTTCCGCGTTATATAGAGTTTAATAACCAGTGTTTTTGAGATACGGGAAATATCTCCGAGGGAGATATTTTCAGTATCTCGAAAACACTGGTTATTAAACTATATATTACATAATTTAAAATGATATTTTATTAATATTTCTAATGATTGACGCCTTTTTACACCAGTTTGCACGAGAACGCCAAGACGACGTTACGGCATCCAAGACGACGGTACGTCATACAAACAAAACAAGTGGAACCGGAACTCTTCGTTAATTTCCGTAATCGTTATTTCCTAGTGGCGAAATCTGACGACGACGTCCGTAAAACAATCGGAACGTCATTTGGCATTCCCGCCACCATTCGCAACATCTAGTACACTGCTTCGCAGCATGACTCGAATGTAATACGCAGGTTTCCATATTGGCTACGTCATACTAGCGTGACGCGCGTCAGATTCCCGCCAAAACGAATTTGCATTCAAAATCAAAGTTATCTTCAACATTTTGCAATGCCATTTAGCCGATTGCTCCATCTATAGTTTATTTACGTGAAAGTAGTGATAACACCTTCATCGGTATTGTAAATAACAAACATGCAACGCAAATCATACATCAATACGTGTGGCAAGCGGCCATAATGTTTATGTAGCAACAGCTTAGCAACAGTGCACTATTTTCTGTGCCGTTGCCTTCCGGCTAACAGAATGTTAAGATTTTGAACATACCGAAGCGCCGTGATACACAAGAGGCGGGATCCCGAAGAATGACGGGATTGGCCGAGCGTTCACGATTGTCCCGCCACTGACGGAAAAGGCCGAGCAATGTTCCGTACTGGGAAATATCTCCCAGTGGAGCAAACGAGTAGATATAGCTTTTCTATTCCCAGTATTTCCTATACAAATCACAGACAAATATGTAATATATTGCAATCCCCTATTGCTATTCGTCCCGGTACCACACATACTTCCGGTGACGTAATTCACACGCGACGCCCACTCGCACGATCCTTTCCGGCGATGGCCCAAGTCCCGGTATTACACATCCGGTGACGTTATCTGCGTAGCTATCTGCGTAACCAGGCGCTCTTGCCTAGAGACCTTGCCTTGAGTCTCCGTGGCTACCGTCTAATAGCGAATGCTGTTGTTCCCGCGTCCTATGACGGCGTTCCCAACCTACGACCCCGTTGACCACGCTCCCGACAATAAGCTCCACATGCTCTATATATACGCTCCTAGCGTATACGGCTACAAAATATATACCCAATCTTACAATGTTATCACAACATGTACTTTATAATAGCACTAAGGCATCACCATACCTAATAATTGATTGCAAAGCAATCTTTATTCAGAATGAATAAACTCGGAATTATAAACCTTCTTCGAATAGACATTATGCTAAACTTAAACAAAACGTGTAAAACAATTACAGATGTAATTTATCGACAAGAAAATCTCACATTTCTAGATGTAACGCAAAGCTTACAACATAATAATTCAACCATATACTGAATGAAGCGATCTCAGAGAGATCTAAACTGCACAATAAACAATAACCGTTTATGCAATAACGTAATTGCAGTTAGAAACCTCCGTAGAAAAGTACATACAATCTGAATCGCGTATTTCATTTACTATCTACTATCAATAATGTAAATATATGCCCCAATAATCTTATCAGACAATAATTTGCTAAAATATTATGACGTTTGAAAACGTACAAGAATTAAAGACAATATCCTGCTAACTATTTATGGCTGTTACCGGCAGATATTTACTTCAGAACAACAATTTAAATATGACAATAATTTACAACAAATACAATAGATGTGACTTACCCCTTGCCATTATGGTATTGGTCACTAACTACCCTGGATAATGGCTTGCGATCCTGTGACAAGTTCTTATGATTTCGACACCCATATATACAGTCCCTACACGGATACCTGGTGGAACACGCCATCCATGCACATGTCATGTTACTCGGACTGCTCGGACTGCACGTAGTGTCGTAATTGTATTCTATACATTCATCAGACCCGTACTGGTAAATACTGGCAAATTTACTCATAATACCCAGCTTGTAAAATCATAACTTTCTTAATAGTTGATGGTTTTGATGAAATAAACGCCAAAACAACTTATTCTTTATCAATAGAATGAATCTAGTAAAAGATCATTTATTAGATATAGGCATCGATTAAAAGTGTTGCGCTTGGCAAAAATCTACCAAAATTCCTATGAAAAATCAGGGGAAATGAGGCCCCGACAAACACAGTTAAAAACTCTAAGTAAATATGCACTCATTTTGTTACACACATGATCAGGCGTGATGTGATGGAAAGGAGATATAACAGAATTTATTATTAATAAAATCTGACGATGGCACGAGAAATTGAACTACGCATATAATAAACAAATCTACCTGTAGTTTACATAATTCCCTATAGCCCGTTTCTATAACTTGATATACTTCTTTTCACGCTATACGCAGGAATTTATTATATACTTATCAGTGATTTATAAGGATTTCTCAGTGATATATTTTTAGTATCAGACAAAAGTGATATCGTCAAAACAGTGACGATATATTTTTTCTATATCGTCATTGGTATGATTATATCTATGGAAAGCCGTAATTTTTCTTCGGCGCATTTTCTATCGTCGAAGTTATTTTTTCACATCTTCGATTGACTTCGGTACTATCTTCGGCACATTTTTCTTCGATTAACTTCGGTACTAGGAAATCTTCGGCGTACACACAAGCTCACACTATCACCGACGATTTTGTGAACAATCCCCGAAGATTCTTATTTCTTTATGTTAAAATAATCTTAACTCAGAATAATCTTCGCTCACACTGTCACCGAAGATTTTGTGACCGATACCGAAATTATCTTCGGTGGCAAAAATAATCCTCGCTATCACACTATCAGCGAAGATTTTGTTACCGCTAAAATATCTTCGGCACCCCGGAGATTTTGTGACTATGTCGAAGATTTTGTAGTCGCGCCGTCCCGTAACCCCGTCGCCCCACGCCCCATCCACACACCCTCTCCCCCACCACCACACACACACTCTCAAAACCCGATTTTTTTTACATATTTTACATCCCCCACCCCATCATCACCACCACCCGTTTTGATTTTTCTTTTTACATATCTCTATGTTGTTTTATCAATTTATCAGTTTGTTTCGCACCCCTCCCCACCCCTTCCACACACTCTCGAAACTGATTTTCTTTTCCTTTTTTACATATTTATGTTCGCCCCTGAATGGTCCCTTTAAAAACATAAACACTGAGATGCCATAATATTGTATTCATACACTCATTTCCATATAAGCAAAATAAATTCAAAACTCACAATTTTACCATGGCAATGCTTGAAAAATGTAACAAATAGATCAACAATGTGATATAAACCAAAAATAGCACTTTAAATTAGTGAAAATGTCTTTTTTTACAAAAAGAAATGAGAATTATTTATTGACGCCATTATGCGATACCCCAGGCCGACACTTCATGTGTTGCAATGGGTGTGCTACACCTATAAGAATACTTAACTATGAGTGAATTTTCAAAGCAGCTATTCTGACAAAGCCTAGACTATAACGCATTAATGGGTGTGTTACCTGTAGGTGTAACACACCCATTGATTGTTGCAATGAGTTGTGTGTGAATTAAAATTTAAATGCCATGTTGTCATTCATATCTGGGCCCAAATTAAAAATGAATAACTTACATTCTCATCACAAATGACATATATGCTGCCAAAAAATCCACAGAAAAATGGGGGTCATGTATCTTCTAAGAAAGAACTTGTCTCATGAATGAATGGTCCCTTTAAAAACATAAACACTGAGATGCCATAATATTGTATTCATACACTCATTTCCATATAAGCAAAATAAATTAAAAACTCACAGTTTTAACATGGCAATGCTTGAAAAATGTAACAAATAGATCAACAATGTGATATAAACCAAAAATAGAACTTTAAATTAGTGAAAATGCCTTTTTTTACAAAAAGAAATCAGAATTATTTATTGACGCCATTATGCGATACCCCAGGCCGACACTTCCTGTGTTGCAATGGGTGTGCTACACCTACACCTACACCTTCTCTATGTCATTTCCAACTTCCGGTGAGCAAAATACGTTATTTTATCTCAAAAGCTGAAGAGCAAAAGCTGAAGAGCTTTTAACGGGACGTACTTTTCGTATGCACTTATCGAACTATCGAAAAGTCATAATCAGCAAAGAGCCGGAGCCTCTTTATAGGGCAAAGCGGTAGTGTTTATAACTGTTTATTCCTGTCCTGTTCCACATTGTTTGCCAAGTTCTATAATGTTATATGCGTTAGTTTTCATAAAGGTGTGTCTATCCTTAGAAGGTGGTAAAAGCCGAAATTATGCATTACATTCCACTCATGATAACGAATTATTTACGGAACATTGGTTTATAAAATCGACCCTCCAAACATCTCACATGAAGTAAGTAACATATCACTTTCTTTTGTAATTTAAAATGACTTTATTCAGTAAATCAATGTAAATTCTAAAATGAAACATATCTATGTAAAATATCTCTGGCAAAATAAATTTAATTTAAAATGCATCATTAAACAGAAACAGCAATGGACGGTTAGATACAATATACCTTAAAGTATAACAATGTGTTTATATATAGTTATCTGTTATCTCGTATTATAATACTTTTTGATATTTATGTAAATATTAATACTATATTATAAACAGGAATATGATGTTAGCTGAACAACAGTCTGACATATGGTACTAAAGATATCAAAACAAATGTATCGTCCTTACTCGTCGGGGGCCACTTTCCGTCACTTATGTAAACATAAACTAATTTTTCAGACAAATCTATGTATCCTGACAATTTTTACTCTATTTTCTATTAGGTTACCTCTTCCTGGAAAGTTGATACCAAAGAATTTTGTTTTATATAAATTATCGAAGTGGCACGTGACCTGTTTATAAATAGACTAAAACTGAGAAATCATGTTGTTTACAAGCCCAGTTTCCGTCATGTATTTTATCGAGTGATAGATTCAACTAGGTCAAGATACAGTAAACTTTTATGAATTAGAAACTTGTTTGCAAGTCTATTCAACAATTTCATTGTAAAAATGGTATGTTTGCATTGTTCCATCAGTCACCTCGATCGTTATAACAATGCGCCTGGAATCGTCAATATAAAACAATTTTACACTGTAAAGATGGGTAACTCTATGTAAATCAAACAGATACAGGTTGTACGAGTTGCTGCTCTTCGGTGAAACTATATAATCTTAGTCTATTTAACCGCGTCCGCTGAAGAGTGATAAAATTATGACGTCATTACAGTGTTATTTTTTTAATTGTATTATGCGGCAGTATGCGCGCGCATCCCCAACGCCACATAAGGAAGTAAATACATTTTCGGAGAAATCCCTTTCGTTTTTGTACCCCTTATTTACTTTTTGGTTGTTTTTCTTGTTTCCAATCTTCAGTTATAAACGTCTGACAATAAGAGACATCGCGTAAGTAATTTGCAGTGTAAAAACGTTTTTTAAATGAGAATGACGGAAACTGGGCTTGGACGGAAACTGGCCTCTGACGAGTAGAGGTGTAAAACCTTAAGTTAGCCTAAACATGGCGTTATATTACAGATGGTAAACATTATGCATGTATGCATGTATCTTTCGTACATCGGGGGTTTCTAGAATCTAGAATCATAGTGTTTCTTATCTACCGAAACAAATGTTAAATGGTGACGCGTTTCATAACAGCATAATATTAATCGCTAACATGGACATATCCAACAGTACACTATTTCATTAGATATTTAGGAGGAGAGCCGTTGTTCCAAAACCTTGCAATTTCAAGAAATGATTTTGGGCACGTACCTCAACTTTTTCCACTGTAGGGACATATTAACAATAGTACGAGTTTGGTGATCTCGGATTCCTATGTATGCTCCACTCTCCCTGAATGTGTTTTAAAAATGTGTTGAATGAAATGTCAGTAAATGTTAATATAATACAAATAAAACTCATTAATTACGGAAATAAGCAATATGATATCGACTTATAATGTTGTTTCTTTCTTGGGAGTTGGAATGCCTGTTGCACGTTATCCATGATGTGGTCTTTGACTTATATAAAGACTAAAACTATCCGGTCAGTTCTTGATCCTTATTTTTATTGTTTATATTTACAAGCTTCAATAATAAATAGTATATCACAGATAGTGGCTTATGTATTTCGACGTAAGTATTCCAGCTTTTCCCATAAAACATGTTTCCATTTCCCCCGAAAATATCGACAGGGCTATGTCATCGATCTTCATATCTAGCTAACGTTAAGATTACTATTTTCGATACAATTACAAATATATAATTGAGACATATTGAAAATTAAAAGGAAATATAACAGTTTTGCTTAAACAAAACATCAATATAAGTAAACTGCCATGGTCGTGCATACCATGTAAAATATGTCCACGATTGATAGTCCCGACTCTCATCCACGCTTGATAGTCCCGACTCTCATCCACGATTGATAGTCCCGACTCTCATCCACGCTTGATAGTCCCGACTCTCATCCACGATTGATAGTCCCGACTCTCACCCACGCTTGATATTCCCGACTCTCACCCACGCTTGATAGTCCCGACTCTCATCCACGCTTGATAGTCCCGACTCTCATCCACGCTTGATAGTCCCGACTCTCATCCACGCTTGATAGTCCCGACTCTCATCCACGATTGATAGTCCCGACTCTCATCCACGATTGATAGTCCCGTCTCTCATCCACGCTTGATAGTCCCGACTCTCATCCACGCTTGATAGTCCCGACTATCATCCCCGCTTGATAGTCCCGACTCTCATCCACGCTTGATAGTCCCGACTCTCATCCACGATTGATAGTCCCGACTCTCATCCACGCTTGATAGTCCCGACTCTCATCCACGCTTGATAGTCCCGACTCTCATCCCCGCTTGATAGTCCCGACTCTCATCCACGATTGATAGTCCCGACTCTCATCCCCGCTTGATAGTCCCGACTCTCATCCACGCTTGATAGTCCCGACTCTCATCCCCGCTTGATAGTCCCGACTCTCATCCACGATTGATAGTCCCGACTCTCATCCCCGCTTGATAGTCCCGACTCTCATCCACGCTTGATAGTCCCGACTCTCATCCACGATTGATAGTCCCGACTCTCATCCACGCTTGATAGTCCCGATTCTCATCCCCGCTTGATAGTCCCGACTCTCATCCACGCTTGATAGTGCCGACTCTCATCCACGCTTGATAGTCCCGACTCTCATCCACGATTGATAGTCCCGACTCTCATCCACGCTTGATAGTCCCGACTCTCATCCACGCTTGATAGTCCCGACTCTCATCCACGCTTGATAGTCCCGACTCCAATCCACGCTTGATAGTCCCGACTCTCATCCACGATTGATAGTCCCGACTCTCATCCACGCTTGATAGTCCCGACTCTCATCCACGCTTGATAGTCCCGACTCTCATCCACGATTGATAGTCCCGACTCTCATCCACGTCCCGACTCTCATCCACGCTTGATAGTCCCGACTCTCATCCACGATTGATAGTCCCGACTCTCACCCACGCTTGATAGTCCCGACTCTCATCCACGATTGATAGTCCCGACTCTCATCCACGCTTGATAGTCCCGACTCTCATCCACGATTGATAGTCCCGACTCTCATCCACGATTGATAGTCCCGACTCTCATCCACGCTTGATAGTCCCGACTCTCAGCTTCTAGCTCCACCATACATGCACTTTCCTAAGAGGTGTACTTTTAGTTTTCTCTAAACTCTGGTAGATGTAATCTTGACTGACATATGGGAACTATAAGCGTAAATAATATGTTTGTAAGGTAGGCTGTATGACGTAACATTAGGAGGCGATTGCAAGGTCACAGTCTTAGTACGCTTATTTATAAAATATACCAGTGGCGATTTACACTTGTCGTACAGGTACATTGCTAAATTATTACTTTTTGATCGACTGACAAAAGACAACTTAAATACAAAGAAACGAAATATACAATTCTCAAAGGATAAAATAAAAATTAAATGTCAGAATACTAACTAAAATTCTGCCTATGTCTGTAGGTCCTCGTCACCCTTGTATGATATTTAAACGAGAACAGTATAGGTATAAAAGGGAGGATTGTGATGTTACACTATTGCTTACCATTTGGAAGTACTACATACGTCAGGGAGTTGATTACAGATTTGAAAAAAGTTACAAACTGTAATTTAATCCGTATATCATTTGCCCTATTTCCTCCGCGAACTACGCATATACAGAAAATTAAAACAAGATATACTCATTACAAATTAATTGTTTAAATCCTCCTCCTTATACAAATAAGACTGATATTAATCTTCTTCTGGTAGTCGTTTTTAATTTAATGTACATTATTCATAATGTCAGTTGAATCTGTCTCTGCAAACTGTAATATCCAAGATTATTCAAAGATATATATATATATATATGTCAACTAAAGGTTCCTAATGACATTGCTATAACAAGAAGCCGGTTCACCTCATGACTAAAATATTGCAGGTTGTCATTAATTTACATTGAGAATGCTGTCAACGCCTTTTACTATTAAAATGATTAGACCAGGCTTATAAACATGATAAATACAAGAAATCTAATACATGTTCAGGAGTATTTGAACATTTTCTTACTCTCACTATTCATAAATAAATAAATGCATCCACTTTATCCTATAAACGTATTATGACTAAAACGATAAATAAATATGGAAAGACAATTTAAACCAAAATGAAGATTACACAACTGCAGAGTGATCTATTGCAGGATACATCTAAGCATGCGAGTAGCATATGTGTATATGCAATACAGTTTTAAGATTTTGTAAATTGCAAAAATGTACATGTGTAGATGAAAACAAACTCAAATATTTCGTTACTCCAAATGTGTAGAAATTATTTATAAAGTGACATGATCAATACACCGACTGGTGTTATACAGTTCTTCAAAATCAGCATCCACGGCATAGTCCTACCAAATAACACTTGCATAATACAATATTAATCTAAACATATATACAGATTTGACTTACACAATTTCTGTGACATTTTACAGGGTAAACATGTCAGTCGTGCATGTGAGCGTCTGTCGATGTGTACGTGTAATGTGTAATGCATGCCTGTGTAATGCATGCCTAACTATGAATATTTCTTTGTTTGTTTTTTTCTCATTTTTATGAAATGAGCTTATGTATGGCACATTTTAGACATTCACATCCGAAAGTGACACACGCTTGTAAAATGGTTTCTTTAATATTCTGTAATTATAACACCTATGATTCGACACATAAAGGGTAAACACAATATACACATTGCGTATCATAAAATTATATATCGGAACGGCAGAGTACCTGTAACATGATGTATAATGTCTCAACTGTAGATATGTTTTAGGTTTAGCGATTCAAATATCGTTATATGTCTTTCAAAATCAACGGTTATCTCTATCAATATCATTGATGAAACCAAATCAGATCCTGTATTCATCAAAGTTATTCAGTGGAATGTGTTGGTTTTCTTTTTGTTGTATCTTGATGTTTTTTGTTGTTTCTTTGAGTTTACAAAGAAGTGCTTATGATGTTTTGTTGTCTTCATCAGATATAGCACCCGATACGTCCTTCAACTGAAACAAAGCAGCAAACATGAACTTTGTTTGGAGCATTTGCTTGGTTATGATTTAACAGTTTCAATAGAAGAGAAAATAAAGTTACATATACACAAGTACGATTTAAGGCATATACATATTACGCGAATATTGTAATATCATATTTGTTTCAATATAGTAACGCAATTTTTCTATAAAAACAAAGTCATTTCATAAAGACTTGGCATTTACAAAATCAGTTGCTTGGTGACCTCAAGAGTTTGTTCATGAATAATTGACAATCATGCAAAGGTAAACATAACACAACAGTAGGAATAAAAGTCGAATTTGAAATGTAGCATTCCCATAATACAGTCAAGCGAACAAAGGAATTCAAAACGAACAACAATACCAATGAAAAAAGGCAGCAAAGTATGCGACACAAACATAAAAGTGTTGACAATAGGGGAAAGCCTTGAAATGGTTGGTGGGTTTTAAACCGGGTTCTAGGGTGCAGCAAGCATCACGCTTACCCAATTGTCATCCCAGTGAAGTAATACAGAGTAAATTAACAAATCCCCGCCAGGCTATAACATCTAACAAACTTTGCAGCATAATAGACAATAAAAGTATAACACAAAGATGATCATGTATAAATTAATATAAAAAAAATAATCATAGAAAGCCACAAAGCAACTACTCAAAGACTTGGCAGAAGCCAGAGCGTTCAATAAACCGTTAAGGGCAAGATAAGACAAGACTGAATACAAAACTTAAACGTTACACTCCCTTTCAGGAGTTAGGTAGACGTCATCATAGGTCCACAAAAATATCGTGACATTGCACAATTAATATCGACCAACCACTTAACATGCAGAAACCTTGCAATATGGCAAAGAAGAAACAATTGGCTACTTAATAAACGAATACCTGCCATTCATTTATAGTAAGTATATTACATTACTGTTTTAAGACATCTTATTGTAAACAATTTATTATATATAAGACACATTGCATACTGATCAGGATAAGGTAATGCTGTATTAATCGGACCCACCTCCATCCACCCAGTATCTCCCAACACCCCTAACACACACACTTTACATTAATTTACGTAATTTCTATAAAACCGTAGATAGCCAAGGAATACGTCTTCTGACTGTTTATGTCGACATGAAACTCACCCAAACATAAAACGTTCCAGCACCAGCACTAGCGAGTCTGGCTTCCGTCTCATTGTGGTCTGTCAGCACCCTGTCGACTTCGTAGGCTGTGTCTGGCTGAACGTTGATGGTATCAAACTGACGGACACGACGCAGCATACCCTCCTTACCCGTCTTCCCCATCAAGAATTGCACGTCTTCCCAGAGCTGATACATAATTAAAAAGTTAGGTATAAGATGCGTGAACGTATTATCACAGAAGGTAAACTAGTAATGCCATACATGTCATTAAAACATGACGAAATGTTGAAGATTTATTTGGTGTTACATTATTTAGCTTATACAAATTGTCAACATAGTATTCGTTTGTATGGCATCCCTGGTGATATACCTTTTGGCTGGTACATTTGTCAGCGGATTACGTAATCGTTGGACATCTCGATTCCTCACGCAGAATTTGTCCAGATGTACGTTATATGCATTAAGCCAAAAAAATGTAGCATTATACTGTACACTATTTACGTTCGCAATTCTTACCTCAATATGGCTTTTCCTTTCACCAAGCATCAGGAACGTGGCCCTCATAATGTCGTAAATAATAGGTGGTGGGTATTTATAACTTCGCAGCTCAGATATTGTCGTTTGTTTCATTTCCAACACGTCATGCGCAATACGATTTAGGTGTTTGAGATGATCTCTGACTTCTTCAGCGTCCTTTATTGGAGTTGCCAACTTATCTCTAAATTTAGACTCTTTTCCATGAGTTATGGCCTTTTCCAGTGTTTGAAGGTGACGTCTATTTATTGCATCATGTAGTTCTTAAAATATATATTATTATTCATTACTTTATCGTTGACCAACCAAAGTTGTAGTCCAAAACCCAGTTTTATGTTAAATAGTGTTGTAATTGCAATACAAACAAGCACATGTTAGATTCTAAGTAAATCAATCCCAACAAGCATAATGTAAATGTTTCCTTTATAGAACCAATATAAAGCTGTGTGTCCTCATTGCTATAAGCAAGTTTTTTTCAAATGCATTATACACTTTGCAATATGTACACTTTACCTGTATCGATTACAGACAAAGGCAAACTATAGACATAAATCTCCTTTGCAAAATTCATAATTTAGATGTATGCCTTTCAGAAACGATATAAAGACATTGGTCCCCGTTGCAATATCTATCATTTTAATGGATCCTTTAAATGAAACGAAACAGAAGCATTATTTAATTTTATTGCTTTTTACAAGAAACAAAATGTATGTGTAGCTTTTGCAAAATCGAAATAGAGGCATTACTTCCCTTTGTAATAGAGGCATTACTTCCCTTTGTAATAGAGGCATTACTTCCCTTTGCAATAATAGAGGCATTACTTCCCTTTGTACTAATAAAGGCATTACTTCCCTTTGTAATAATAGAGGCATTACTTCCCTTTGCAATAAGCAACATTGACGTTTACTCTGTACGTCAATGAAATAGTAACACTATACCTATTTGCGAAAAGAATAATGTACCTGTATCCTTATGTAAGTGAGTAATTATTACCCTTTTAATTATATGTACGTTTTGCACAAAATAGAGAAAATCTTCTCCTTTTTAATAAAATAATTTAAAGGAAACCGTTTCAAAAACGAAGAAAATTAACCCATTTGCAATATGAAGAATTTTATATGCAATCACTGAATTTATACGCATACTTTTCAGAATAGACACATGATTCACCCTTGGATAAGCGTAAGTTTACATAGCAAGAAACAAAACTAGAGGGTTCATCACCTTCGCGTCGTTTAGAGACATTTTATCGCTTTGCAAAATGCATAACTTTCCATTTGCACTAATGTTATATTAGGGTTTCTTTATATTGTTTTCAGTAGTTTGTGTCTACCTTAACTGGACCCTTTGAAAGCATACGTTTTATTGAATTCGTGTTATACGTTAGTAAATTACATAACATGTTAACGATTGAACAATAAATATACAAACAGTGATGCTTTGAACGAACACAAACAAGAGAGAAAAGTAGGAGACTCGGTTTTTTATATTATAGAACTTTAATGAGGTAATATAAGGTGCAACCCCTAACCCCCATTATAGTGGTATATGTCCTTCAACATGCCATATCTACTCAAAAGTGAATATAGGTGAAGGACCCGGTATTTATATTTAACATTCTCCTCTATTTTGTCTAAGATAATATACTGATTGACCGTTTTAACAACGACTCATTTTATAGCACATTGTATCATGATTCAATTTTTACTTACCTTTTTGAATTTTCTTGAACTCTAAGGCTTCTTGTGCGGACGCTAGATCTCCTTTGTCGTCCAGGTCAAGTTGTTCAAACTTGTTTATTGCTTTTTCAAGATCCTCTATATCTTTAGTACCTTTAGACTTCGACATAGACTGGACGTTGTTTCTGACATTTTTCTCAACAGGATTCTGGAAAAGAAAAAACGTATTTATTGCAAAAATGAATACGATTAATGCTGTGTTACCATTATAAACTTATGTATACAGATATTGATATTGCGTTGCAGCATTAACTATAATACTTTGGTTAATAGTATGTTAAATCATTTGTTTCAAAAGTAGCCATCAAACATAGTTACAAACTAAAACATATCAATTTACTTTGTGTTTTAAGCTTAAATAATAGTTTATATTCTGTGAATAGGATTTTCTGAGAAATAGTAATAATATATGTTATGTTTAAACAAATACTACTACGAGAGGATTCTAGCTTCAAATTTCGACCATAAATACGGTTATCTGTAGTAAGTAGTTGCCATGCATGTGTAAATATGTCATGTATTATTAGATATATTATAATACTGTTTGCTGATATGAAAATACCTAAATTTATTATATACTTTACAGTGAAATAGTGGATTTTATGATTAAAATAAAACCTAGTATTTTCATTGTTTATATTTCACATGTGAAATACCGAAAAAGACGTAATGCCGCTGCTGCCGTTGTTGACGTATATTTATTATATAATCAAAGGTTATGAGTATATAATAAATAGAATATTTCTTGGTTTCACGTGAATATAGGATTTATAATCATCTCAAAGTGAGAAAACTCAAATATTATTACTCGTGAAAATATAAGTTTTTTCGCTTCTCGATGAAAATAAATCCTATATTCACTCCAAACCAACAAATATTCTCTATACATTAAACAAAACATTATTAAACTATAAACATATCCTTTGCTCTTAGTTTTGTCATTGCAACTGATACAACTTTTGAAACATCAATATCAGTTGTTGTTTTTCTATCATAGCTTAAAACGTTTGGTATTAAGGTCTGAGAAAAGAAACCGTTAACAAATAGAAAAGCGCTTTTTCGTGACCAGGTGTGCACGTCTTACATAGTTTTACCGTGACCAGTTGTGCACGCCTTACATAGTTTTACCGTGACTGGGTGTGCACGCCTTACATAATTGTACCGTGACCAGGTGTGCACGCCTTACATAGTTTAATCGTGACCGGGTGTGCACGCCTTACATAGTTTTATCGTGACCTGGTGTGCACACCTTACATAGTTTTACCGTGACCAGTTGTGCACATCTAAACATAGTTTTACCGTGACCAGGTGTGCACGCCTTACATGGTTTTACCGTGACCTGGTGTGCACGCCTTACATAGTTCTACCGTGACCAGGTGTGCACGCTTTACATGGTTTTACCGTGACTAGGTGTGCACGCCTTACATTGTTCTACGAAGAATAAATAATAAAGGTATCAGTAAATCATGTTTTTTTTAAATAACTAGTTTGTACCTCCCATGCTCGTGTACGTTTCTTCCTGCCGTCTTCAGACGTCAGCAAATAGTTGCACACGTTTTTAAATGACCCTTCGCCGTTTTGTTTTGCGTGCAATTGTAATGCGTATTCGCCCTTCTCCGGGACCGTTACCAAAACGTTTAGGTTTCTGCTATTTTGTGTTTGTTTGACGCACTTTTCTAGTTCTTCTTTTGACATTGTACTGTGTGCTAGTTCGGTTTTGACACCGACGGCCCTCGTCAAGTTAAATTTGAATTCTATTTGTTTATTTGCTGCCACTTTTACGAGACCGTTATTGTGAGAGGTTGCCTTGATACCCGCCAGTTCGGTCTCCATACTAGGTCCATATCCGATGCTTCCGGTATTTACCGGAAGCGGCTTACAGTTTTCTTGTGCTTCATCGCAGTATATCTTAAAATAGCATATATCTGTCTCGTAACCCCTACCGCCAGTTATTTCTAGCTTATAAACTCCAGTTTCGGGAAATCTTATACCAAAATTCCGTTTAGACTCGAATCTGTTTAAAAACACAAAATTGTTCAATTGCAAACTGGACGATATCTCGTGACCTGATTCTTTATGGTTATAAAATAATTCATAATCCATGGTCATAGCTTCCGGTTTATCACAAGTTACTTCTACATTGCATTCCCCATCTACTGTTTTTAGTCTGCAGTTGAATTTACTTGTTATCTCCACTTTTTCTTTAAAATAGGTCTGTCGACAGTGCGGTACCTCCACGAACTTTTGTAATGACCAAGGGCGGGAAAGAAGCTGCCAACGGGACTCTGTAGGAAAGGCAACATAGATGAACTCTTCCGGGTCGGTGAGGAAGTAGTACTCGTTAAGCTGCATAATAGTCACTCCCGCGGACTCTTCTTCCTTTTCACGAACGGCCTGTCCTTAAGGTAAGATATAAACAGTATCATTATTTGTATGATATAGACTACATATTATGACATTCATGATAAACAGAATTTAATTAAAATCAACCATTACAATTTCGATTCTAAAATCCTACTGTTCTGCCTTTAAACGGATCAATAATGGCTGAATGAATAGTTGTTTATCAACACAATACATTGTTCACGTTATTGCGGAACGCCACTGAGGGAGGGACAGAATACAGAGATATCAGCCCTAGTCTTGCTAACGAATGGATTCCATGGTTCTTTAACGTGCTAAAAGGACAGGCTCAAATACACGGGACCTCGCTATTTACCTCTCCGAATTCAGAGTCGAAAGTGCTTCCCACTGAGTCACCAAGGTCTCCAAACGGATTAGGAAAGACCTATACTAAAAGTGTTTCTACTATTCAGTGTTTAACAAATTCCATCCTTGCATATTCAACATTAATTTCAATCAAGTTTAACGAAAAAATGATATCAAAAGCAAATGGCTTTACGAATTTATAAATATGCGGTCGTTTCCCATTGTTACATAGAACATCCCATGATGAAACAATGGAATGTGAAAATAAATTCCTATGTTATCAGCAGAAAACAGTATGAACGATTAGAATTGACTTAAAGTAAATGCCTATTTGCCGAAAGCAAAAGAGCACGCACACACACATTTACATTATGTTGATTTATAATTACCTTTTGTTTCCACTTTTGTGTAAGATCCGATCGAGTGTCCAACTACAGCTCGACATGCCCACAGTGGAAACACGAGTCTCCATCCACCAGCAACGTACACCGCATTCCAAGAGTTCGCCAGCTGTTTGACTCGCTCCTCTGTTTCTCCTACCTCATAGCCAGCACTCTTCGCATAGCCGCTAATGACAACACACTGAATTCCGGCATGTCTGAAATAGAATATTCAGCGTTTTGTGATATGTAAAATACTATATGTTGATCCGTATTCCAAATGAATAACATAAAATCTCAAAATAAACGTAAACTATGTTAACGGTGTATGTTTTTTATCTGTTCATTTCTTATAACGTAATAATACAAATAGTATATCAAACTGAAAAGCTAAGCAGCAGGCCGTATTGCCTACTGACCATTCCATGTCGGTAACCCTGCCTTCACCACTCTTATGTCGTGTATTGTCTTGTA
>JAWPHD010009769.1:0-100382 GCA_037043455.1 Cyrtodaria siliqua | reverse complement strand
CCCCAACAGAATGCCAGGAATCTATAGTTGCAGGAATTATTCCCCAACAGAACGCCCAGAATCTATAGTTGCAGGACTTCATTCATCCACAGAACGCCCGGAATCTGTAGTTGCAGGACTTATTCCCCCACAGAACGCCCGGAAAATATAGTTGCCAGACTTATTCCCCCACAGAACGCCCGGAATCTATAGTTGCAGGACTTATTCCCCAACAGAACGCCCGGAATTTATAATTGCAGGAATCTATAGTTGCAGGACTTATTTCCCAACAGAACGCCCGGAATCTATAGTTGCAGGACTTATTCATCCACAGAACGCCCGAGATCTATAGCTGCATGATTTATTCATCCACAAATCGCCCGAAATCTATAGTTGCAGGACTTATTCCCCAACAGAACGCCCGGAATCTATAGTTGCAGGACGTATTCCCCGACAGAACGCCCAGGAATCTATAGTTGCAGAACTTATTCCCCCACAGAACGCCCGGAATCTATAGTTGCAGGACGTATTCCCCAACAGAATGGCCGGAATCTATAGTTGCAGGACGTCATTCATCCACAGAACGCCCGGAATCTATAGTTGCAGGACGTCATTCATTCACAGAACGCCCGGATCTATAGTTGCAGGACGTATTACACCACAAAATGGCCGGAATCTATAGTTGCAGGACGTCATTCATCCACAGAATGCCCGGAATCTATAGTTGCAGGACGTCATTCATCCACAGAAAGCCCGGAATCTATAGTTGCAGGACGTCATTCATTTACAGAACCCCCGGAATCTATAGTTGCAGGACGTATTCCCCACAGAACGCCCGGAATCTATAGTTGCAGGACTTATTCACCCACAGAACGCCAGGAATCTATAGTTGCAGGACCTATTCCCCGACAGAATGCCCGGAATCTATAGTTGCAGGACGTATTCTCCGACAGAACGCCCGAAATCTATAGTTGCAGGACTAATTTCCCAACAGAACGCGCGGAATCTATAGTTGCAGGGACTTATTCCCCCACAGAACGCCCGGAAAATATAGTTGCCAGACTTATTCCCCCACAGAACGCCCGGAATCTATAGTTGCAGGACTTATTCCCCAACAGAACGCCCGGAATCTATAGTTGCAGGAATCTATAGTTGCAGGACTTATTACCCAACAGAACGCCCGGAATCTATAGTTGCAGGACTTATTCATCCACAGAACGCCCGAGATCTATAGCTGCATGATTTATTCATCCACAAATCGCCCGAAATCTATAGTTGCAGGACGTATTCCCCCACAGAATAGCCGGAATCTATAGTTGCTGGTAATATTGCCCCACAGAACGCCCGGAATATATAGTTGCAGGACGTATTCCTCCACATAATGGCCGGAATTAATAGTTGCAGGAAGTATTCCCCCACAGAATGGCCGGAATCTACAGTTGCAGGAATTATTCCCCACAGATCGGCCGGAATCTATAGTTGCACGACGTATTCCCCAACAGAATGGCCGGAATCTATAGTTGAAGGACGTATTCCCTCACAGAATGGTCGGAATCTATAGTTGCAGGACTTCAATCATCCACAGAACGCCCGGAATCTATAGTTGTAGGACTTATTCCTCCACAGAACGCCCGGAATCTATAGCGCAGGACTTATTCCCAGACAGAACGCCCGGAATCTATAGTTGCAGGACTAATTCACAGACAGAATGTCCGCAGTCTATAGTTGCGGGACTTATTACCCCACAGAACGCCCGGAATATATAGTTGCAGGACGTCATTCATCCACAGAACGCCCGAAATCTATAGTTGCAGACGTCATTCATTCACAGAAAGCCCGGAATCTATAGTTGCAGGACTTATTCCTCCACCGAATGCCCGGAATCTATAGCTGCAGGACTTATTCCCCAACAGAATGCCAGGAATCTATAGTTGCAGGAATTATTCCCCAACAGAACGCCCAGAATCTATAGTTGCAGGACTTCATTCATCCACAGAACGCCCGGAATCTGTAGTTGCAGGACTTATTCCCCCACAGAACGCCCGGAAAATATAGTTGCCAGACTTATTCCCCCACAGAACGCCCGGAATCTATAGTTGCAGGACTTATTCCCCAACAGAACGCCCGGAATTTATAGTTGCAGGAATCTATAGTTGCAGGACTTATTTCCCAACAGAACGCCCGGAATCTATAGTTGCAGGACTTATTCATCCACAGAACGCCCGAGATCTATAGCTGCATGATTTATTCATCCACAAATCGCCCGAAATCTATAGTTGCAGGACTTATTCCCCAACAGAACGCCCGGAATCTATAGTTGCAGGACGTATTCCCCGACAGAACGCCCGGAATCTATAGTTGCAGAACTTATTCCCCCACAGAACGCCCGGAATCTATAGTTGCAGGACGTATTCCCCAACAGAATGGCCGGAATCTATAGTTGCAGGACGTCATTCATCCACAGAACGCCCGGAATCTATAGTTGCAGGACGTCATTCATTCACAGAACGCCCGGATCTATAGTTGCAGGACGTATTACACCACAAAATGGCCGGAATCTATAGTTGCAGGACGTCATTCATCCACAGAATGCCCGGAATCTATAGTTGCAGGACGTCATTCATCCACAGAAAGCCCGGAATCTATAGTTGCAGGACGTCATTCATTTACAGAACCCCCGGAATCTATAGTTGCAGGACGTATTCCCCACAGAACGCCCGGAATCTATAGTTGCAGGACTTATTCACCCACAGAACGCCAGGAATCTATAGTTGCAGGACCTATTCCCCGACAGAATGCCCGGAATCTATAGTTGCAGGACGTATTCTCCGACAGAACGCCCGAAATCTATAGTTGCAGGACTAATTTCCCAACAGAACGCGCGGAATCTATAGTTGCAGGGACTTATTCCCCCACAGAACCCCCGGAATCTATACTTGCAGGACGTATTCCTCCACAGAATGGCCGGAGTCTATAGTTGCAGAACTTATTCCCCCACAGAACGCCCGGAAT
This sequence comes from Cyrtodaria siliqua, assembly GCA_037043455.1. Lineage (NCBI taxonomy): Eukaryota > Metazoa > Mollusca > Bivalvia > Adapedonta > Hiatellidae > Cyrtodaria > Cyrtodaria siliqua. Next base: position 97,391 of record JAWPHD010009769.1, on the reverse strand, counting down.
CTATACTTGCTGGACGTATTTCCCACAGAATGGCCGAAATCTATAGTTGCAGGACGTCATTCATCCACAGAACGCCCGGAATCTATAGTTGTAGGACGTCATTCATTCTCAGAACTCCCGGAATCTATAGTTGCAGGACTTATTCCCCCACACAACGCCCGAAATCTATAGTTGCAGGACGTATTCCTCCATAGAATGCCCGGACTCTATAGTTGCAGGACGTCATTCATCCACGGAACTCCCGGAATCTATAGTTGTAGGACTTATTCCCCAACAGAACGCTCGGAATATATAGGTGCAGCATGTTTTCATCCATAGAACGCCAGGAATCTATAGTTGCTTGATTTCAATCCTCCATAGCCCACCCGGAATCTATAGTTGCAGAATTTCATTCATCCACAGCCCGCCCGGAATCTATAGTTGCAGGATTTCAGTCATCCACAGGCCGTCCGAAATCTATAGTTGCAGGATTTCAGTCATCCACAGCCCGCACGGAATATAAGAATCTTTCATGGGTATCCAGTGAAGATAGGGAAATCCAACCCGAGGTATAAGTGTTTTTATCGGAACTGATGCTCTGCCGAGGTTCCGATTAAAACATTTATACCGAGGGTTGGAATCTTATCCGAATACCCATGATAGATTCTTTTTCTTGCATATCATAGACATGTTGTGCGTTGACGCCGCCATCTAATAACGTTTTGCATGTTTTCCTGCATACCGGATGTTGGGGCGCGTGAATTTTATCTCGACCCTAGGGTGAGATGGACATATTTTTGGGAAAAGTGTTATATTTGTTATATATAACTCGTTGTGTCCTCAAAGTTGGAAGTTTAAATCACACATAAATCCACTGTTTGGTTACACACTTTTATTTTTTACGTTTATAACACTATTTCTGTTATAAAAAGTAATGATAATTTCAAACACAATTTTAACAATGATAATGAAGAATAATAAAATCCAATCTAAGTCCTAAATAACATCCAAAATCCTAACTAAAACCTCCCTACCTAAAAACTCCCTACCTAAAAACTCACTCAGTGCATGCGTGCGGAACTTTTTATAGGGCTTTAATCTTATGAATATTAATGAGTTAGCATGTAGGCCATTGCTAAGCTTTAACCTGCATTGCTGCATCCCAGTGAACTTTCACCAGTGAACTTCTGCCATCAACAGTCATAAATCATTTAGCAGGCATGCCCGTGCTATGACAGTCATAACTTATTCAGCAGGCATACCTGTGCTGCTATGTAAATGATACTAAGCATGCACCGAGGAACCTATATCTGCATACAAAACTAATCAAACTAATACAGTATGTAAAACTCATAACACAAATAATAACACAAATCATAACAATATCTAGCCCCGGTAAAATGACGGATATCCTTGTCCGGTATGCAAGAATATATAGTTCATGCCTCCAGAGCCAACCCGGAAGTTGTCGTTGCTGGATTTAATAATAACCAGCCTGAAGACCGATACTCCTTGTCTAAAACATGTAATAGGGCTAAATCTCAATTATGGTATGATCTAAAAATAAATTGAAATGATCCATGATTTCGGACGTCAAACAGTTCATCACTTACACGGTATATATACAAACATAGGTATAGCTCGTCATTGACATTTAGCCCAGATTCATCCCTATTTTTGGATTGACTGATCGTTATTTAGATGCCGTTTTACAGTTAACAAATTACAACTATTACGTACATTTTGAGATGTGATTTCAGAATAACGCAAACAAGAATAGAAACAAATTTGTAAAAGTTAGACCTACCTGCACTTTTACTTTTGGTATATTCTTCAGACCTTTTGCCCACTCTGGGGGTGTGTATTGTTGCAACAACTGCTGTGTCATGTTTATATGGCAGCGGACAAACACGCCTTCTGGTTCTAGTAATTATAGTAACCTACCTTAAAAGAGATTAAAAAGAATTAGTATACAATTTAAGATAATAACAAAAATAGCATATGCATGTGGCCAAGTCGGGCAAGCCGGGAAGACAGGATACGATTTGATGTGTCTTTCACCAGTAACTGAGCACAGAAACAATAATGAAACTCACTTTCCATAACATTTTTCACTGTTTACTAATTCATACCAAACATGTCCGAAAACGCAGTATTAATGATCACTGTCAAGCGATTCCAAATAACCTCCAAAAAGCACATATAATCTGGCAGTCTTTTTTGCGCGGGCTTTGATGATTTACAACTTCCGGTTTTACGACAATACGTTCTGTATTTTATTACTAACTATGACAGCCTAAATATGTTTTAAGAACAATAGCGCAATAGTTAATGATAAACAATATTGTTTAAGTAGTTGTTTTATGAAGTTCTAAATTGTTTCAATTCCGCCAAGGAGCTATTGTTTGTCCGGGTACGTTTCTGTATATTTGGGGGCCGTTCTGGAATTCAAAGATTTTCGGGTACCGTTCTATATATAAATGTACCACAGGTACATTTCTGTAGTATCTGATACGACACTGACCCCAGCAGCCTCATTTTGGGCTCGTATTGAAAATTGTCTGAATGTATCTGAATACATATGTGTAACGATGTATGACTGTAATGTGTAACGATGTATGACTGTAATGTGTAACGATCTATGACTGTAATGTGTAACGATGTATGACTGTAATGTGTAACGATCTATGACTGTAATGTGTAACGATGTATGACTGTAATGTGTAACGATGTAGGACTGTAATGTGTAACGATGTATGACTGTAATGTGTAACGATCTATGACTGTAATATGTAACGACCTATGACTGTAATGTGTAACGATGTATGACTCGATGTATGACTGTACTGTGTAACGATCTATGACTGTAATGTGTAACGATCTATGACTGTACTGTGTAACGATGTATGACTGAAATGTTAACGATCTATGACTGTAATGTGTAACGATCTATGACTGTAATGTGTAACGATGTATGACTGTAATGTGTAACGATCTATGACTGTAATGTGTAACGATGTATGACTGTACTGTGTAACGATGTATGACTGTAATGTGTAACGATGTATGACTGTACTGTGTAACGATGTATGACTGTAATGTGTAACGATGTATGACCGTACGGTGTAACGATCTATGACTGTAATGTGTAACGATGTATGACTGTAATGTGTAACGATCTATGACTGTAATGTGTAACGATCTATGACTGTAATGTGTAACGATGTATGACTGTAATGTGTAACGATGTATGACTGTAATGTGTAACGTTCTATGACTGTACTGTGTAACGATGTATGACTGAAATGTTAACGATCATGACTGTAATGTGTAACGATCTATGACTGTAATGTGTAACGATCTATGACTGTACTGTGTAACGATGTATGAATGTAACGTGTAATGATGTATGAGCACAAAGTACAAGCATGTTATCATTATTCAATTACAATGCAAACAAACAGTTATACTTCATGTAGCAATAGATGCAGTTAATATTTTTTTATTATTAAGGGGAATTAGTTTAGCTTGTTAGACAATAGAAAAAAAGTAAGAAAAAAATTGTGAAGATCTAAGTTTTTTTATTCTGTATGTTAACCCCCATGCAGCCCCTCACAACAGGAAACATATGAGCATTGATTAAAATGATAAACTTTAAAAGTGATGCGGTCTTGGTTCAGCTGAATTGGCCTATGAAAACTCTTTTTATTCAGATATTATTACCATTTCTTACATTATTTGGTGAATATTTCTTACAATGAATAACATAATATTACAAAAAACCATTTTGCAATAAGTATATTTTAGGAAGGTTCGAAAATGTCTTTGTATTTTTGCCAGTTTTGATAGAAAGGTTCTAGATTGTTATTCATAATGGCTATTTATTTAAATGTTTTATAACAGTACACAAGTCTGCTTTTGAAGGCTGCTATCGATATAGTAGTGTATTTAGGCGTTTAGAAGAAGATATATAGCACTACACTGAGATCAGCTGTAGACATATTATTTCCAATGTTAAAAATAAATAACTCCTCAGTGAATGAAATAAAAACACTTTTAGTATATATAACCAATTGTTTACTTGATGTAAAAAGGTCTGTATATCAGGACAAGACCATAACAAATGGACCAATGTTTCTTCCTGGTGACAGGTTTGACATAGAGGGCTATCTATTGCATTTATGGTATGCAAGTATTTTCTTTCAGGTAAAATTCTATGGATAATTCTAAGTTGAAACCACTATAATGTAGAACTAGAGGTTGATTTGAAAGGTGCCATGTATATTTCCTTCCATGTTTCTTGCTCTATGTTATACTTTTGTTCCCATTTAAGTTTAGAAGAAGGCTGTTTTGTATTTTTTATTAAGTATACAGTAAAATTCTTTACTTCCTTTTGTTGTTTTTAAGAAGGGTGTGATATTTAATGGCAGCGTTGGTTCGAATAATTTCTGAGTTATGTCCATGTATATTATATATTTGTGTTACCGGCCATGGATTTAATTGATGCTGTAAGTCATGACATTTGTTTTAAGTTTATATATGGTACTAAATACATCCAAGGAAAATACAAATGTCCATCATTGTTAAACTAGTCGTTTATAATATCAATTCCCTTGTCATATCATTCTTTCATAAAGAAGTTTTTACATCCCATAACCAACTTTGTATTATAATATAGTGGACTTGCTTTGTTGATTTAGTATTATTTTCTATGATATTATAAAAAGCCTTTAAAACATCTCTCCAGAACATGTTTTCCATTGTAATTAATCTTTGCTGTATGTAGCTCTTTCCAAAACAGCTATTTTTTTAATATTAATAGTGTTAGTGACTATATGGTGCAACCCACTATTACATGTACTGCTAATGAGTCGTTTTATCCATGATGCTTTTAACCCAAAGATAAAAGCTTACAAGTTAGTCAGATTTAAACCACCTTCAGAATATTGTTAGATTACGACGGATTGTTTGATTTTTGCTGGACCTTCCCACAAAAATTCATATAAAATGTTGTTAAGTTTAATCGTGGACTCATTTGGGTCGAGGAGAGACATAAATAAGTGATTAAGTTATGGTATTAATAAAGTTTTAATGACTTATTGTTTTCAACAGCGGTTAGGTTCCTACGTTTCCAAAGCTTAATATGATTTTTTATTGTTAATATTTTATGATTATAATTCATGTCAATCATTTTGTTAAAGTCTACATGAAAATAAGTCTAAATTCATTTTTCCCATGATAATTTCCATCGTGTTTTAATTGTTTCTGAGTTTTGTCAAAATTTACTTCAAGGCCTGAAATTTCTGCAAAATAAGACAGTAAAGAAGAATTGATCGGCATATTGTGATAATTTATGTTCCATTTTGTTAATGGTTACTCCTTTAATTACTCCTTTAATTTTTGTATGAGTTTTAATCATTATTGCTAGTATTTCTGCACATAAAATAAAGATAGACGGCGAGATCGGATCACCCTGACGGCAGCCTCTACCGATAGACGGCGAGATCGGATTACCCTGAAGGCAGCACCCACCGATAGAAAACAATGAGGATAAATCACCTCCGAGGTTAACAGCTAGTTTTGCTTTATGGTACAATAATCTAATCCATGATATTAGAGAGTTACCAAACTTAAAACACGTCAAGACTTTATAGATAAAAGACCATGATAAGGAGTCGAATGCCTCCAGTATCATCTTGACTTGAAATCTGCTTGCATATATCTAAATACACTTTTAATTTTTCAGCTTTTCTTCGTTATTCAGCCATAGGTTTTAACAGATTATTGGTGATATCAACAGTTAGAAATATGCGAAAACAATTTTAAACTATTCTTATATTTAATATTAATGATTGAACATTATGCAATTTATGTACAAGAAAAACAACACTAACGAGACGCCGTGATGTTTTTTTTATAAAACTGATCTGTGCATGAAAATGTATGATGTATAACAAATACCTCAGTCTAATTATCAGTTCCAGAGAAGGTAATTTATCATACTGATGGACAATTATCATAAATAAACATACAACTTACCTGAATATATGTTTTATCTTTTACAAAATAAATATGGACGTATGCAAATGGCAAAGTAAATATCCTGTCCTGTCTGTCAGGTTAGTCACGGTAAAGATTAAATTTACTCACCTGTGAAATGACTGAAGTTTAAAGGTGGTAATCCTAATCTGAAATGCTCTAGCTTAAAGTAAGAGAGAAAGTAGAAGCATACTGGCTGTATACCAGATATCGTCATTTTTATGTTGGTTCTTCAATATATCTAAATCAAATCCAGTCATCTCATAAATAGTTTTGCTGGTAGAGAAGCTTACCCCTTTGCCGTAAATATTCTGTGTTTACATTGTTTCTATTCTCGGTAACAAGTTTCACGTGACCGTTACTAAATATAGACTGAAATGGGTCGGTGGTCTGAGCTGAATGTAGTAGTTATCGTCATCTTCCGTTTAATACCGAATAACCCATATTTAAGATGATGAAAACGTGTGTAGTTATTAATTGAAACATAAACATACCATCGCATTTAAATACACAAATATAAATTGTCAGAAAAAAGTTATATCTACAATTTAAATGATTTTTCCACTGTACCCATCAAGTGTAATTTACTTCACTTCGACGTTCATAATTTAAAGGGACATAACTGTTCGCAAATTTAAATTGACGTGTACTCGTTGTCTCCCCTGGCTGACAATGTTTAGCACATGCTTTTAGTTTTTTTTGGGCATGTGAAATTGATTCAATGGTTCGACGTGAAGGGTCAGATATTTTAAAAGGAAATCTTCCTGCGCATGCGCATTAGCGCGTGATTCCCCCGATTGTGTTTTGTTTATAACAGTATTTATATAGGTAAACGGGTTGGTTTGAGAGTGTTAGTTAACATTTTTAAAATATTGTTTCCTCTACAATCGTCTGATGATAGTGTGCAGTGATTTGTAAGGTGGGGATGAAAAAAAATCACAATACTGAGCGTTTTATTGATAATGACGAAATCTGGTGAATGACGATAACTGGTACACAACCAGTAGTTGAAATGGAAATGACTGATGAAAACGGGCGATGAACCGATTACAATGGCGAAATATACAGGTTCTTAATATATACTGGGTGTGAATATTGAATGATACAATTCCTAAAACAGTTATTAAATCATTTGATGTTTGTGTTGACCATATTTGGGTAATATCAAACTGACTATATTTGGGTCATTGAATAATTGTTGTTGACCATATTTGGGTCATTCAAAACTGACCATATTTGGTCAATTGACGATTGTTGTTGACCATATTTGGGTCATTTGTTGAATGTTTTTGTTGTTGGCGAGACAAATCTCTTCGATTGTGAAGTGCGTTAGCCAAGCCTCCATTTGAGGATTTACTACTATTCACTGCTGTGCTCTCCTTCCTCCATTTAATGGCAGTGCCTCTAGCGGTGCCCATGTCCCCATTAGTGGCATGTAGCAGTATGTCGCGGTCAGAGCAGTGTGTAGTTATCATTTTACGAAAACATTTGAAGGAAAGCAACGAAATTTAAATATCTGGCTTTGTGAACATCTGAACACAGGGTTCACTGAGTACAGTTATCATTCAATTCAAAACTTGGTCTGAGCTATGACCACTTTCCAAAATAGTTTATAAGTATCGTGACTGCACATGTGATATGAACATTATGTTTCTTGTTAAATTATGCTGAAGCCATGGCGAGTTTATTCCAATAAATATAAACTATTTTTATTATTGTGTTTCCTTTCACAGCACATCTTCAATAATGAAAACTGGACAAGAGCAAATCCATATAAATTATCAGCAACTTTTGAACTTAGAGATTATCTTGATCAAACAGGTAAAGGGTGTCATCCCATACTACAACAGAGTTTGTGAGTTGGCACACACCTAACAAAACATCATGAGGAGATAGAACATGTAAGACATGTCACACTTTAGAAGATGAATTTCATTTCATCATGGATTGCCCAGTCATTAACGAATATATAGAATAATGGATATTAAAACGTATTAGTTTAAACTTTTTATTTTACTTCTCTGAACTTATGTTAATCGCTCTCGATGTCTTCCTGTTTAGAACCAGTACTAAGCAAATGCAGATTAAGTGTCTTGCTCAGGGACACAACACAAATGGTTATGGCGGAGATCGTACCCACGACTTTTGGATCATGTATCCAACGCTCTACCACTAGACTACAGCGCTCCTTAAGATATTAATGGAAACGACACAATTTTATAAAACCTCGCCATATATTTCTTCAGAAAAGTCAAAATAAAGAAACGAAATGATGTATAATGGATAATGTGTATACAAACTTTAAAGTTCCATCCTCTAGTATCGATGTAATATAGATTGGAGTAATAATTATATGAGGCATTTTAGTAATTGTTAGCTCTACTGGCCGAAGGCCAGCAGACCTTATGGGATGACGAGTTGTCCGTCGTCCGTCATCCGTCTGTCCGTCGTCCGTTAACTTTTGACTTGTGAACACTCTAGGGCTTTCATTAGTAATCGGATATTTACGAAACTTTGCCGGTGTCTTTATATCAATGAAAGCTCAGACAAGGTCGAAAACCAGCCAGATCGGATTCATTTAACCGGAGTTATGGCCCTTGTTTGGCTAAATAATGCCATATTAAGCCTTGGAAACAGTCTAACACCTCATTTATTAATTGATCCTTACCAAACTTGTACTTATTGTTAATATCAATGAAAGCTCGGACAAGTTCCAAAATCAGCTAAATTGGGTCAGTAACACTAGAGTTATGGCCCTTGTTTTTTTCTGAAAAATGCCATTTTCTGTCTTGTGAACACTCTAGCACCTTCATTTATTGTTTGATCTTTACGAAACTTGCCCAGATTGTAAATACTAATAAAAGCTTGGAAAAATGCGCGAAAACCAGCCAAATTGGGTCTATAACACTAGAGTTATGGCCCTTACTTATTCTGAAAAATGCCACTTCATGTATTATTTGAAATTTATCTGGCACATATTGTTAATATCAATGAAAGTTTGGACAAGTTCAAAACCCACCTACATTGGATAAGTAACACCAGAGTCATGGCTTTTGTTTTTTCTGAAAAACGCCGTTTTCTGCCTTGTGAACACTCTAGCGCTTTCATTTATTACATGATCTTTACCAAATTTGCAAAGATTGTTAATATCAATGAAAACTTGGATAAGTTCGAAAACCAGCTAAATTAGATAACTAATACAAGAGTTATGTCCAGCACGTTCATTTATTATTTGATCTTTACCAAGCTTGCACATATTGTTAATAGCAATGAAATCTTGAACGAGTTCAAAATACAGCAACATCGGACCATTTATGCCGGAGTTATGGCCCTTGTCTTTGCTAAAATATGCCATTTTCTGCCTTCTGAACACTCTAGCACCTTCATTTATTGTTTGATAATTGTCAATTATTTTTTTAAAAGTTTAATTATTTTTTTTTCAAATTATTTTTAGCTCCGCTATTCGAAGAATTGTCAGAGCTATCCTACTCACCAAGGCATCGGCGTCGGCGTTGACGTTGGAGTCGGCGTCGGCGCCCCCAGCTTCACCTTAAAGTTTTTGTGCAATCGATTTATAACTTTAAAACTACTCATGCTATTGCATTAACACTTTATATTAATGTTTCCCATCAAATTCTGCACATTACCCAACAATCCCCATAACTTCTCTTCCTTACATTTTGACAAAGTTATGGCCGCGGCCCTTTGATTTTCAAGTCTTTACCTTAAAGTATTTGTGCAATAGATTTACAACTTTTAAACTACTCATGCTATTGCATTAACACTTTATATTAATGTTTCCCATCAAATTCTGCACATTACCCAACAATCCTCATAGCTCTTCCTTGCATTTTGACAAAGTTATGGCCCTTTGATTGTCTTGTCTTTACCTTCAAGTTTTTGTGCATTAGATTTATAACTTCGAAACTACTCAAATTATTGCATTACAATTTTAAACTAATGTTTCACATCAAATTATGTACCTCATCCAACAATCCCCATAACTCTCCCATTCTTTTTGACAAAATTATGGCCCCTGAATTGGTAAGAAGTGAGTGGAGCGCTGTGGTCTAGTGGTAGAGCGTTGGACCCATGATCCAAAAGTCGTGTGTTCGATTCCCGTCATTGCCATATGCGTTGTGTCCCTGAGCAAGACACTTTGTCTGCATTGCTTAGTACTGATTCTACCCGGGAAGACATCGAGAGTGATTCAAATAACTTCTAAGAGCTTTCATTACAATCGATGTTAAACAAATAAGTGTAAACTAATCATTTTTACATAGAAGTATATACGAAAAACACTTCAAATCTTCTTCTCCGAAACAAAAAGGGCTGCATCTTAGATATTTTGTATGTAGCATCGTCTAGTAGACCTCTACCAAGTTTACTCAAATCGTGACCCTGTGTTCAGAATTGGACCCGCCCCGGGGGTCACAAGAGTGAAATATGAGGTGTGGGTGAGCCCCCTGAGTCATAATTTAGTGACCGTTGAGATCCCCACCCTATAACCAAATATACACTTACTGGGCATAAGACAGAAATAACCACCCAACCAGCATAGACCCCGGGCTCCTACCCCACCCCTGGGGACATATCCCCTGGGTCATACTTGTAAACCGTTGAGATCTCTACCCTATAACAATATATACACTGGGCATTAACAGATGGATACAACCGTCCAACCAGCTTAGACCCTAGGCTTCTTTCCCACCTCTGTGGACCTAGCTCCTGGGTCAAACTTTACAAATAATTTGATATTTTTATCTCGACTGTTCGAAGGATTTTATGGGATCTATAGGTCAAAGTTCATGGTCACAAATTGCATTTATGTGTTGATAGGCTCTTAGCATCAGGTAAATGTTTTCGTCCGCATTTATTAACATGTAAATAACTTCAACATTTTCTATCAAACTTACTCACTTTATTATAAATGGGACGATGATCGTATCTATTGAGTTCAAGATCATTGGATGAAAGGTCAAGGTCACAAAGGGGTCAAAGGTCAAGTGCATTTACATATTTTCTTCAAATTTTCAACTTATACAATTAGCATTATTTATCCTTTGAAAGGGTTATTATGAAATTACCTCCGTGTCATCACAGAAAAATTGTGGCCCTTGATTTTATGAAAATTCCAATGTTTTCCAGCTCGCCCCTTTGTTTTCACCTTTTTTTCTTGTAGTATGATTGGTGTATCATTTCTTGTTTTCTAAAAATTCGAAATAGTCGAGCTACGTTGTCCTCTGATAGCTCTTGTTATTTTTGTCTCGAAATTTAGCAGGAAGCATTGGTATAATTATTTAGTTGTGCCTGTTGCAATTTTTCAGGTTCGTTGATTGTTGGAGTTGCGACCCTTGACATTTTTACTTTGAATTTTTTGTCGGCCCCACTCCTCCTAAACGCCTTGTTGGATTTCGAGGAAACTTGGCAGGAAGCATCGGTATGATGTCTAGTTATGCAAATCGCGATATAGCAATCAAAAGTTGGACAAGTTTGGAAAAAAGAATTACTGATGGGAATTTTATGACGACAACCCTTGAAATAAGAGCCATTTCAACCAGTAGAGCGTCTTCAGGCCTCTTGTTTGAATCAGTCTACTCTTATTGTTCATTTGTCTTTGGATACATTTTGATTTTTGTCTAGAATATTAGGACTATTATTAACGTAATGTTATTTTTGTTATCGGTATTTTCCTTGTCTCGTCTGTGTGTGTGTGTGTGTGCGTGTGCGCTTGGTTCAAGTGTCTGCGTATGTGGTTGCATGTGCGTGCCCGACATTGGTACAGTATAATTATATCTACATTTTGCATGAATTGACATTGACCACTGTTCAGATAATTATGTATTGATATCATGTATAATAACAGTGGTTTTTTGTAAGAATAAACTATATGTTTATACTACACTCAAGATACGTTTAACCTGATGGAAGCTTTATTTAATAAACATATTATAAAATACAACTAAATTCGCTCCGCATTAAGACTTTTTTCTGTTTAACTCCTACACAGTAGGTATTTGTTTAATTCAACAATAAGCTGAGATCTAAAAAGTAAGATTTGTGGAATTGGATTAAAAAGGGTCGTCTTCCACGTTGGTCCAGATTTTCACATCATTTGTAGGGGCTCCAGGGATTTTCAATTGTTGGTTTATAGCCCCATCATACAGACAGAATATACTACCTGAAATTGGAAAATAAATAAAACTTCTAATTATTTGGAGCAAATATTATTATTTTTTGCATATTATTAATTGATGATTAAATTGATGATAAGACTGCACCAAAACATATATTAAAATCTAATGAATAACAATGAAGAATAATTGATTGCAAATTTATTCCATTTTACTTAATTATACGAGGGGCATTCAAAATGTTTTGAGACTGATGCGCTTCCGAAAAAATTAAGTCAGGTACATGCAAGATTTTTACGTGGTTTTGTAGCTAATTTCAATAGCAATGTACTGAAAATGTTATTACAATTCGTCAAGGGATTATAATGGTATACTTTTTCGGAAATTAGGACTTATATAAAAATGCGTTGCGCTTTAAATATATCTGGGAAACAAATCCTTCATGAAGTTAAAAGCATTTATGGGCATTCTTCTGTTTCAAAAGTCACAGTTTACAGGTGGTTGAACGTGTTTAAAGAGGGAATAACTAACGTCAAAGATCCTGACCTTGTCGGAAGACCAAATACTTCATTGTCCTCAAGAAACATCGCAGCTGTTGATGCTATGGTGAAGGAAGATTCAAGACATACTGTTTCTGAGATAGCTGCGCCAGTGGGCATATCAGCGGGAAGTGTTCATGAGATTTTAACGAAGCGTTTAAAATTAAACAAGGTATGTGCACGGTGGGTACCCCATCTATTGACTAAAGAGCAAAGGGCACAAAGAGTGCAATGTTGTAAAGAATTCTTGAAAAAATATGGAACTGCCGATGAAAGAAGGTTAAATGAGCTCATAACAGGTGATGAGACATGGATATATTATTTTGAACCTCAAAGACGGATTAATAATAAACTATGGCTGAGAAAGGGGCAAAAAAAGACCCGTAATTGCCAAAAGGACAAAACGTTCGAAGAAGGTTTTCTACACTGATTTCTTCATTTCAAAGGGTTCAATTGTGCAGATACCTAGTGCTCCAGGAAAATCTGCTACGGGAAAGTTTTATAGCGACAAGGTCTTAAAATCACTGAAAAATCACTATGTTAAACTTCGTCCAAGGACTGGTTTAAAGGACATACATCTCATACATGACAATGCATATTCACATAAAAGTACTATAGTACAGCAATTTCCGCGAGATGTCTTAAACACCCACCATATTCGCCGGATCTTAGTACGTGTGACTTTTTTTTTATTTCCAAAGCTGAAAAAGATGCTCGCTGTTATAACTCGAGAAGGGCCGTTGGCAGTGCGGTTCATCAGTGTCCGAAGGGTATACCAATGAGAGACTACTCTGAGGCTTTCCGGTTATGGATATGTCGTTTAAAAAAGTGTATTCTTGTTAAGGGCGAATACTTTGAAGGATTTATTAATAAACATGTTTTGTTTTATTTTACGAGGCCGTTTCAAAACTTTTTGAATGCCCCTCGTATATGTCAGCAAGATTAAAGTGACATTGATACTGGAGTGTTACAATGGAGGGCTAATAGATGCTTTAAGACTGCCTTAGAGTATTAAATAGTATGTGTTCCTACCTGTATGAATAAACAATATTCTATTGCCCTGGAATCTTTCTGGGTTAGATTTTAATTCATTTAACATCCCCTTTGCCGCCTTTCCTGAATATACCGGATCTACCATAATGCCCGTACACGTGCTTGCTTCCATTACAAACTCTGAAGATAAAGCACGAATGACACCTTTGTAACATAAGTTTCACGTGCTATTTTGTTTTAATAGTTTATAGAAGATAAAGCACGAATGACACTTTTGTAACATAAGTTTTACGTGCTATTTTGTTTTAATAGTTTATAGAAGATAAATCACGAATGACACCTTTGTAACATAAGTTTCACGTGCTATTTTGTTTTAATAGTTTATAGAAGACAAAGCACGAATGACACCTTTGTAACATACGTTTTACGTGCTATTTTGTTTTAATAGTTTATGGAGACAAAGCACGAATGACACCTTTGTAACATGTTTTACGTGCTATTTTGTTTTAAAAGTTTATAGAAGACAAAGCACGAATGACACCTTTGTAACATAGGTTTTACGTGCTATTTTGTTTTAATAGTTTATAGAAGACAAAGCACGAATGACACCTTTGTAACATAAGTTTTACGTGCTATTTTGTTTTCATAGTTTATAGAAGATAAAGCACGAATGACACCTTTGTAACATACGTTTTACGTGCTATTTTGTTTTAATAGTTTATAGAAGGACACCTTTGTATCATAGGTTTTACGTGTTATTTTGTTTTAATAGTTTATAGAAGATAAAGCACGAATTACACCTTTGTAACATCAGTTTTACGTGCTATTTTGGTTTAATAGTTTATAGAGGGACACCTTTGTAACATAGGTTTTACGTGCTATTTTGTTTTAATAGTTTATAGAAGATAAAGCACGAATGACACCTTTTTAACATAAGTTTCAGGTGCTATTTTGTGTTAATAGTTTATAGAATATAGTATACATCCTAATACACAGTGTTACCTATACCATGAATAGAAATGGTACGTCAAACATAAGGTTATCCCACTGGACAGCATGGCATGACATACGGGGTATCTCATAAGAGGGCAAGGAATACGGGGTACTCTTAACAGGGCAAGAAATACGGCGAACCTCTTAACATGGCAAGAAATACAGCGAACCTCTTTACAGGGCAAAGCATACGGTAACCTCTTAACAGGGCAAGAAATACGGCGAACATTTCAAGAAATACGGAGAACCTCTTAACAGGGCAAGACATACAGCGAACCTTTTTACAGGGCAAAGACATATGGTAACATCTTAACAGGGCAAGGAATACGGCAAAGCTCTTAACAGGGCAAGACATACGGAGACTCTCTTAAACAGGGCATATAATACGGGTCACCTCTTAACAGGGCATGAAATAGGGGGTATCTCTTAACTGGGCAAGCAATACGGGGAACCTCGTAATGGAGAAGGAAATATGGGGTACATCTTAACAGGGCAAGGAATACGGGGAACTGTTTAACTGTTTAACATAGCATGGAATACGGGGCACCTCTGAACAGAGCATGGCATACGGGTACCCCTTAGCATGGTAAGGAATACAGGGAACCTCTTAACAGGGCATGGAATATGGGCACCTCTTAACAGGGCAAGGAATACGTGGTACCTCGTAACAGAGAAAGAAATACAGGTAATGGAACACGAGGCAAGGAATACGGATAACCTCTTAAAATGGAATGGCATACGGAGTATCCCTTAGCAGGGAATAGAACACGGGGTACCTCTGAACATGGCAAGGAATACGATGTATCTTTTAACAGGGTAAGGAATACGGTGTACCGCTTAACAGGGCAAGGAATACGGAGTACCCCTTACCAGGGCATGGACTAGAGGGTACCTCTTTGCAGGGTATGAAATAGGGGGTACCTCTTAGCTGGGTATGGACTAGAGGGTACCTCTTAGCATGGTACTGATTAATAGGGGGAACCTCTTAACAGAGCATGGAATACGGGGTACCATTTTTGATCAAGGCATGAACTACGACGTACATCTAAACAAGGTATGGAATGAGGCTTACCTCTTAGCATGGTAATAATAGGGAGTACCTCTCAACAGGCTAAGGGATAGGGGAACCTCTTAACAGGACATGGAATACGGGGTACCATTTTTGGCGGTGTGATATCCGCGATACATGATAAATCATTGTTAAGTGTTCACTTTCATTAAAATTACTCACTAATAATATTAAAAACACTATTAGTATAACATGTCAAACTCTGCCATTTATATTTAACCAAATAAGAAAGAATCAATTAACTGACATATAAAATCGTTAAGTGAATTGCTTACAAACTTATATAGTTAAAATAGCATTATACCAAGTATTTCTTGCGAAGCGAAGCCATAACCAGGGCCTATATGTCCATCAATTACGTCTAAAATGTCCTCTGATCTGGCCTCTAACCCCACACTCTGTAACATATCGTTACAGTGCTGGTGGACCTCTTTGGCAGTTCGGCTCACACTTATACCGTGTATTCTGGAATAAATGCGGCACCGGTAGTTTTTATAATGTGACATCAAGTATTAAAATATATTTTATATCGAACGGCAGCAAAATAGGCGCACCTAGTGGTTGGCCTCATTATAACGTCATTTTACATACAGTATACATGGACTTTTGTTTAAATTTTCGTTTGCGTATAAGCTAAGGGGACAGGGCGATATTTTGAATTGATCGTGAAAAAAACACCACAGCATCAATAACATGCTCTGCTTGGTATAATGAACGAACGTATTTATTGTATTGTTGGCATTTTTTGGTTGTCAGGAAGTAATCAAAAGGTGTCCCCACACCCCGCGTTAGGTCACACCTCGCCCCTCCATGTATTTAGAATGTTCCTACGGCTATGGGTTAACATGAATACGAAGACAAGGACACTAGGTCACACCTCGCCCATCCATTTATTTAGAATGTTCCTACGGCTATGGGTTAACATGGATACGAAGACAAGGACACTATAGGGTTTCATTCCGAGTTATTCGTGATTATGATGCATAGTTTATTAAACAAATTATAAATACTTAATCCAATATAAATCCGCTTTCCTTACCGTAGTTTATAGATATTATACATTTCCTTACCGTAGCTTAGTGCCAGTGAGGTAGTTTGCTATTATTAGACTCGCGGCTGTCCCTCCGCTTCCACAAGCAAACACAATATCATCAAAGTTGTCTAGTACCCCCTGCAGTCCATATCGAATCGAAAAGAAAACAAAACGATATAGAATCATTATGCCATAAAGTTGTATCCTTACTTGTTTTTCCTTTTTTCAATACTTTTTCAGTTTTACCAGCTTGGTAGCGCTTGGTTTAAATGTTAAAATATAGAAAATCAAATAACCCCTTCTAAGCCACATACTGATCTAGAATAAATATAACTTACAATGCAACACGGTTTTCCTTCTATCGTCAATGTAAACAGTGGATAGTATTGTCTGATAAAAATGTACTACAAAAGTATTTTCACTGTCGTTATTTTTGTTGATTTCAGTGAAGACAAAATGCATCAGGTAATGCATAAACATGTAACGATGCTTGCCTGTCATAATCTGCAGAACCGAGGGCTTTTTTTATTAACGACAGCTCAACATAATGAATTCAATGTCAATCCTATGTTACCCATTTTGTTGATTTTCAATGAAAACTGAAATGCTGGCTTCTAAAATTGGCTAAATGGAAACACTATTTTCGCCTTTCATAATGTACGATGAATTGATTTTGCTTAACATAACACAACTATATTGACACCATTGCACAGCTACAGTTCATATTTACCAATCAACATTACCGCATATTTACATTGAACATGGAAAGACACTCGGACATTTTGCGTTTTAAAGTCAGACTATGCTTATTGTTAACCTTACCGGAGATGATAAAGACTTTGTGTCAAGTATTTGTGTATAATATTACCGTCAAATGTGCATTTAATCCCCCGATGTACCCAGCCGTTAATAGAAACAACTGATTAGAAACGTACGCTTCGTTAAAAAGGCACGCTGACTTCTTAACTCTTGTGTTTACATAAACATTACCTGTGCTATAAATAAACCACTTGGATCTGCACACTTCCTGTGTTGTGCTTAGCGTCGGCGCAGCGTGTAGGGGATACAGTGTACTTATTACACACATATTTATTCGGCATAGTATGTACAGTTTAATTTTATTCAATTTATTTGTTAGCGTCATTCTCTAAGTTGTAACGCTTCCGAGTTCTTCGTCAACTGTTTCTGTTTATTTGTTAATAAGCATATTCTGCCTTTAAATTGTTGTTGAGTTTATATACAATTATGACTGCCAGAGGTCTCTGATAATGCCCGTGCTGTTGCTCAATTCTGGGACTATTGAACCAGAGGAAACTGTAGATAGAGGTAGACTGTAATTTTTTTTATTGGTGTTCACAAGGCAGAATATGGTATTTTTCAGCAAAACAAGGTCCATAACTCTGGTGAACTGGCTAGTTTTTGAATTAACACGAGCTTACATCGATATAAAAACATTGGCACAGATAGGTAAATATCCGATTTATATTGAAGACCCTATCCTGTTCACAAGGCAAAGTTAACATTCGGGCGACGGAGAACGACGGACAACTCGCTATCCCGTAAGCTCGGCTGGCTTTTGGCTAATTGAGAAAATAATAACAAACACTGGGAGAGCAGTGAGTTTGATGGATTATAAAAAGAGGCGATGGACATTTTAAAACCAAATGACATTATTAAAAATAAGGTCTAAACAACGGATAACTCAGTTATAGTAAATGTGTAATTGGCCTGTTACAACACCGGTGGTATACTATTGCATTGTATTGGTTAGAAATTCAATGATGCTCTTATTTCTTCAAACTTCATTTTAAGATCAATGGTCAAAATGAAGGTAAAAACATTAAATATGTAAATATCCAAATGAAAATCGAGTATGCAACATCGTGTCATTTTGATAAGTCATGAACTTTTTTTTATCATTCAATACAAACTGACTTTAGAGGATAAACAAATGATCCACCTGCGATATGAGCTCTTCAAATGTCGATATATAACCAAATAATCCTACATGGTTGGAGCCACCGTTTGGTATCTGGTAGACGTCTCCGCCAGTTTTCTTCCTATTAATTGGTAAAAATAACATGGAAAACAGTTTAATTTGCAAATATTTACTTGAACAAAAATAATAAAACGTTTTCGACGGCCAGTGACTTGAACCCGTCTCCAACCGACTGACGCTTGCGACAGCTAGTAACCGAACCCATCAATAACCTGAATCCGTCTCCAACACTCACATTTTCAATGGCTAATGACTTGAACCAGTCTCAAACAAGCTCATTCTTACGATGACTACAGTGACTTGAACCCGTCTCTAACGGACTCACTCGTATGCTGACTAGTGACGTAGAGGTTAGACCCGTCTCTAAAATACTGATGTTTATGGTGATTTATAATTTGAAACCCTCAATCCGTCTTCATCAGGAGAGATCCATCTCACGCTTAATAGTGGCTAGTGTTTTGAATCAGTCTCCACCAATAGGCATTGTTCAAGTATTGGCCGTTCCAATGACGGAAGGCCATCACAATGATCAGCAATGTGTTAGTTATGTATGACTATTAGGTATGACAATGCAATGTAAACGCAACAATATAAACGAATTTAAGACAAACCAAATGTAGCCATTAGGAAACAATCCCGATAGAGCACGACCAAAGCACATTAGGAAACAATCCCGATAGAGCACAACCAAAGCACATTAGGAAACAATCCCGGTAGAGCACGACCAAAGCACATTAGGAAAAAATCCCGATAGAGCACGACCAAAGCACATTAGGAAACAATCCCGGTAGAGCACGACCAAAGCACATTAGGAAACAATCCCGATAGAGCACGACCAAAGCACATTAGGCTTATATAATGAACATATCAAAATTTATACTCAATGGCAAGATTATAACTTACATTCGGGGCATAAAATTGTACATCTGAATAGTGTATTAACAAGAAGCACAGCCTGTCGGTGCAGACGCTCGACTTTCGATGCCTTGATTATTAAATTAATGGGAAACTGTGTTGAACGGCATAGTTGAAATTATTGAACTTGTAAACCAATTTGTGTAAGGGCCCATAATTTTGTTATATCGAAAGCATGAGTTATAGATCCTGGCTGTATGATGTTGTCTAATGCTGTCAAATACAGGTGTAAAGTTTCAATACATTATGTAAAGTAGTCTCGAAGATACAAACATACATATACAAACGTTAAAGGTGAAATATAGCGTGTATTTTGAGTATATATTCGGAAATATACGTATATAATATACAATATTTTCAAATCTTACACTTATTGGTTGTCCCGTTTTCTCACAGTAGCCAATGTTATCCCATAGCGCACACGCTTCGAGTTTCGCCCTTTTTGAAGACAGGTTAGTGACACGTGATCCTGTGACGTCATTGGTACCAAACGATTCGCGGTGTCGCATTGAGTTGTATAGTATTGTCTATGTAGGATTACGTTTTATGGTACTTGTTAAAAATGCCGTGTGTTGTTGCTGGGTGAAAAAGTTTGCATAAAGAAGGACAAGATAATAACCTGTTTCTTTCGTTTCCCTAATCGAGATAATGATATATTAAGATTTGAAGTGTGGGTAGACGTTAATGAAGAAAATCGCCCGACTCGTCGAGAAAGTGGGAACCTACGAAAGACGCGCGAGTTTGTAGCAAACATTTTGAGTTGACTTCGTGGGAAGTCCATCTTTTGGTTTCATTATCTTTGAATTTGGAGAACAAAAGGCCATGCAGATTAAAATCAACAGCGGTACCAACGATATTCGACTATAAAAATGAGAAGTGCATAACACCGCCGTCTCCAAGCAAGTTGTATTCGCCTATTCGACCGGCGTTGAGGAGAAAATTCATACATGAAGTAAGATTGAAATTTATGTTCAATTATCTTAGCACCTCATCGGGTATACGTATGATAAATTGAAGAAAGGTGTATAGTCTTAGATCTTTATATACACCGTGAATGTTTAGCTGTTGAATTAGAAGCATGCGTCTTTACGTGAATCAATGAAGAGTTGACGGCGCTAATGTTATGTAGCCGTCTTTTTTTTAAAAAATTGCTAAGAACGTTCAGCATATAAATTTAAATGAATCCGGTGAAATAAACACTCTGTCTTTGTTTCCAAATTTTAATTTTAATAATTTTAAATTATACACCCTTTCCTGCCAATAGTATTATAGATATATATTATCAACATATATAGGGCTATGGATTTAAAAAAGAATACAAAATGTTTCATGGATATTTATTACAAGGCAGAAAATTAATAATATTACTAGCTTTTATATTAATTCAGTAATTTTTTATGGCAAAGCAACAACAATAACGCCTCTTAGCTCGTGCAATAAGTAAAACAAGTATAATAGAATAATATACTTTATATTATGGTAATTTGATATATTTGGTCTGTTTTCGATCTGTATATCAGGAGTAAGTATACATGAGTAAGTATACTTACTAACTGTCTATATCGTTCTCATAATACATTTGGCTATATTATTTAAATCATAGTATTTTTCTCTCTTTGTGCGCGACAAATATCATGTGATATATCCGTCTTGTGCAATACGCGTCTGCCCTCGGCGGTATTACACCGCTCTAGTAATTGCAATAAATAGGAAATGTATCATAAAACTAGGTTTCCCTAAATGGTGCGTGCTTTTGTGATATACCGACGTATGTACCCAAATTAGGCTGCACTTCAATAGTGCACCGCAATATTTTATTAGTCTGTATTGATATTTGGGGGCACCTGGAGACTAGAGAGCGTGTCATATTGCAAACACCGCTCCTAGAGTGTTTGGTGTTGATGACGACTTATGGCAAATATATAATACTATAGAAATTATGGCGCCGAAATTATATGCCGTTTCATTTATTATTGTTTTTATTCAATTTTTTTTTATCAATTATGGATAATATCTAATAAATATATTTGTTCCATGTCTACTTATCGGCAAAACAAATCTGACGCTCGTATTACCATAGAGTTACATACATATATATCCATGTATTAATGTATAGGTATAGACCAGGTCCATTCATTCGGAATATACTACATTTCCCGGTTATTGTGTATGTACCAAGATATTGCAATGTTGCGGGTGACTTACTGTCAGATTTCGATGAAAACAATGTTTACGTTGTTTTTTTGTTTGTTGTTGCTGTAAGTGTATACATACGCTATTTTGTTAGATTAGTGAATAGTGTAATGAACCACTGAACGTAACGAATGACATCACACGATAGTCTTTATAAGCTCTCCATTTGCACCTGCACCGCGTACGACTTCATCATCAGTTGATGAATCCGATGTATTTTCGTCCTCAGACACGTATTCTGGCTCCAACTCGTAAGGTTGCACATGGTGTAACCGTTTTATCACGGGCATTTCCACTGACATCGCTTCATTCTCACATTTTCACACAAGGTATACTGTTTTGCGTTCAGTCCCAATGTAAACAAAAAATAGTTTGTTCCCAATGACGTCATTTCCGGCAATTCGCGCAAGAGTATTTCCCCTCAGATTTTTTTCGAATTTTTGGCAATGCCTGTTCGCCTTTTCGGTTTTTATCTTTAAAAACATATTTTCACTAAACATACATCAATAGCATAGTAAACATCGTATTTATAATGATATTTAATAATTAAAAACATATCAACAACGGATTTGTTGATTTAGGACAAATTTCATCTTTAACTACATTTTCTAAGTATAAAAGGGACCATAATTTTGTTAAAATAAAGCATGAATTAAAGAACGTGGCTGTATGCTGTTGTCTAATGATGTCAAATACATTCGTGAAGTTGCAATCCATTATGTATAGTAGTGTCAGAGAGACAAGCTTACATACACACTTCAACCGAATTTTCTAAATAGGAAAGGGGCCATAATTTTGTTAAAAGCATATGAGTTATCGAACCTGACTTTATGGTGTTGTATAATGATGCCGAATACATGTGTAAAATTAAAGTAGTTTCGGAGATAAAGGCTTACATACAAACTTTAACCATGATGCAGACGCAGACGACGATTAAGTGATGACAATCGCTCTTTCTTTTTTTCTTCGAAAAAGTCGAGCTAACAAAATGCCTTATACTGATATTTTAAAGTAGCTATTCCGCCAACAACAGCCAAATTTTACAACATATGTACACCATTTCGAAACCTACTAACGCCGATGTATACACATTTATATATAACTTACATAGTTCTTGATTCCAAACTCTATAGACACAACATAAACGACTTTAACCAGCCATACCTAACCCTAAAAACGGCGCATCGAATTAAGAGTTACCAACTCATAATTCATTTTTACGCATATTTAATCACAGATTTAAAAACCCGTGAAAAACCTATGCTTTTATAAGGCACAAATATTATATTATATGACCTGAACACCTGGATAGAGTTTTTGATAAACGGTTTTGTAATATTATTGTGCCTTTATTTTGGCGGGTTAAGTTTCTTTACATTTGCTGGTAAAATTAAAAAAATAAAAATCGTATTTAATACAGAACATCATTTTAAATAAAGACAAAATAACTCTTAAGGAAAATAGGAATCTAAAGGTTCTTGTACAGCTAATAAAGGACTATTTAAAAAAATTCCCCGGACTATTTTGTATTGATTTCCAATGGCCTAATTGGCTAATAACCAACTGTGGTTTCATGTTTTGCACTGTCTAATACTTTGCATGTCAACAAGCCTGCCACATTATTTACTGTATCTTGGTCATGTTGTGTGCTTGTTTCTGCCACAGTACCTACTGTATATGTTTTCATATTATGGTCTGTCTGTGTGCTTGTTTCTGCCACAGTACTTACTGTATGTGTTTTCATATTATGGTCTGTCTGTGTGCTTGTTTCTGCCACAGTACCTACTGTATATGTTTTCATATTATGGTCTGTCTGTGTGCTTGTTTCTGCCACAGTACTTACTGTATGTGTTTTCATATTATGGTGATGCTTTGTGCTTGTTTGTGCAGCAATACATACTGTATATGTTTTCATATTATGGTCATGCTGTGTGCTCGTTTATGCCACAATACTTACTGTATATGTTTTCATATTATGGTCATGTTATGTGCTTGTTTCTGCCACAATACTTACTGTACATGTTTTCATATTATGGTCTGTCTGTGTGCTTGTTTCTGCCACAATACTTACTGTATATGTTTTCATATTATGGTGATGCTTTGTGCTTGTTTGTGCAGCAATACATACTGTATATGTTTTCATATTATGGTCATGCTGAGTGCTTGTTTCTGCCACAATACTTACTGTATATGTTTTCATATAATGGTCATGCTGTGTGCTTGTTTCTGCCACAATACTTACTGTATATGTTTTCATATTATGGTCATGTTGTGTGCTTGTTTCTTCCACAATACTTACTGTACATATTTTCATATTATGGTCTGTCTGTGTGCTTGTTTCTGCCACAGTACTTACTGTATGTGTTTTCATAATATGGTGATGCTTTGTGCTTGTTTGTGCAGCAATTCATACTGTATATGTTTTCATATTATGGTCATGCTGTGTGCTCGTTTCTGCCACAATACTTACTGTATATGTTTTCATATTATGGTCATGTTATGTGCTTGTTTCTGCAACAATACTTACTGTACATGTTTTCATATTATGGTCTGTCGGTGTGCTTGTTTCTGCCACAATACTTACTGTATATGTTTTCATATTATGGTGATGCTTTGTGCTTGTTTGTGCAGCAATACATACTGTATATGTTTTCATATTATGGTCATGCTGAGTGCTTGTTTCTGCCACAATACTTACTGTATATGTTTTCATATAATGGTCATGCTGTGTCCTTGTTTCTGCCACAATACTTACTGTATATGTTTTCATATTATGGTCATGTTGTGTGCTTGTTTCTGCCACAATACTTACTGTATATGTTTTCATATTATGGTCATGCTGTGTGCTTGTTTCTGCCACAATACTTAGCGTATATGTTCCTCTATCTTGTTCATGTAGTGTACTTGTTTCTGCCACAATACTTACCGTATATGTTCCTCTATCTTTTTCATGTAGTTTACTTGTTTCTGCCACAATACTTACCGTATATGTTCCTCTATCTTGTTCATGTAGTGTACTTGCTTCTGCGAGTTCCAGGGTACCAGGTACATGCTCGCCCCACACATTCGGTATAGGAATACATTGCCCTCACATCCCAAAGAATCCATATCCTATTAAAGAGTTTAAATTTGCTTTTATTTTAGACATTTAACACCTTTTAACCTATACTAAAATCACCTTGTTCCCCCATTTTATAACATTCACAAAAATAGTATTTTCGCGAATTTGTTTGAATGGTGGTTTACCTCATTGCTACCCATATATGACGGTCTGTTTTTTTTTGTGGTAAATGTAGACACCCCATTTTACTGGGTAGAACCAGTAATGTATACATCCGACCATTCGTAAGAATCCACACTTTCTCACTTGAAATACCTATGTTTACATGCATTAACGCACATATAATCTGATTGAACTCCGTTTCAATGATGTAGTTCTAACTACCTACCGTTATATCTGTCCTCAGCACAAAGTGTGGATGCAGTCCTACCTACCTACCGCTATATCTGTCCTCAGCACAAGGTGTGGATGTAGTTCTAACTACCTACCGTTATATCCGTCCTCAGCACAAGGTGTGGATGCAGTCCTAACTACCTACCGTTATATCTGTCCTCAGCACAAGGCGTGGATGCAGTCCTAACTACCTATTTTATATCCGTCCTCAGCACCGGGTGTTGATGCAGTCATACCTACCGTTATATCTGTCCTGAGCACAAGGTGTAGATGGAGTCCTAATTACCGTTATATCTGTCCTCAACACAAGGTGTGGATGTAGTCCTAACTACCTACCGTTATATCTGTCCTCAGCTCAAGGTGTGGATGCACTCCTAACTGCCTACCGTTATATCTGTCCCCAGCAAAAGGTGTGGATGCAGTCCTAACTACCGTATATATCTGTCCTCAACACAAGGTGTGGATGCACTCCTAACTGCCTACC
Organism: Cyrtodaria siliqua; assembly: GCA_037043455.1. Lineage (NCBI taxonomy): Eukaryota > Metazoa > Mollusca > Bivalvia > Adapedonta > Hiatellidae > Cyrtodaria > Cyrtodaria siliqua. Next base: position 71,567 of record JAWPHD010009769.1, on the reverse strand, counting down.
GTTATATCTGTCCTCAGCAAAAGGTTGGATGGATTCCTAACTACCTACCGTTATAGCTGTCCTCAGCATAAGGTGTGGATGTAGTCCTATCTACCTACCGTTATATCTGTCCTCAGCACACGGGTGGATGTAGTCCTAACTACCTACCGGTATATCTGTCCTCAGCTCAAGGTGTAAATGGAGTATTAACTACCTACCATTATATCTGTCCTCAGCAGAAGGTGTGGATGGAGTCCTAACTACCTACCGTTATATCTGTCCTCAGCACAAGGGTGGATGTAGTCCTAACTACCTACCGTTATATCTGTCCTCAACACAAGTTGTGGATGCAGTCCTATCTACCTACCGTTATATCTGTCCTCAGCACAAGGTGTGGATGTAGTTCTTACTACCTGCGTTATATCTGTCCTCAGCACAAGTTGTGGATGGAGTCCTAACTACCTACCGTTATATCTGTCCTCTGCATAAGGTGTGGATGTTGTCCTAACTACCTACCGTTATATCTGTCCTCAGCACAAGGGTGGATGTAGTTCTAACTACCTACCGTTATATCTCAGCACAAGGTGCGGATGGAGTCATAACTACATACCGTTATATCTGTTTTCAGCACAAGGTATGGGTGCAGTCCTAACTGCCGTGCACTCACAGCCACAGCACGACAATGGTTAGACTTGATAGAGCCACATGTCACCACGTGATCACAGTTATTATAAATGGCGTCGGCCATTAGAAACTCTAGTTTGGCGACCTATAAAGACACAAAGTCAATTGCATTTATTACTTATTTTGTCATGTATACAGCATGGTTTCTTCCACAATTAAACCAGTATGTTTGCGTATTTATCAAGCGTTATAAAGTCTCATTTAATTGGATACAAAGCAGACTTGAAGTTTTACCCAAACTATACCTCGATTATATACCGCGATTTATTAATGAGGAAAATAATGTCGGGTTTTAATGGTCTGCTCTAAATTCATGAAAGCATTATAAACTTTCAAATCCATGTGTTTTCTTTATACATACCTTATTTCCAGAAAGAGTACATCCTGTCATGTCATCCCTCTTAATTGACACAGTGAACCCTTCCGGGACACCTGGAATATTCCATCTATGGATGGGGGTATTTTTGTTGGCAAGCTGTAAATTATAGAAAAAAAATCACGAATCATTAAAAACAGGCCTACGTAGCGATTTTTAATAACAGAGAGCAAAACGGCAATAAAACAACCATAAAGCTACAAACACCATTCGTAAATCGCAAGTCTCTCTGTGGCGGTAGCGTGATTTATAATTGCAAGTTACTTACCTGCTCATGGCGAGAATGGTTATGAATGTAGGACATCATCTGTCTTGTCGACGTCTAGCAAAATAACTTGGAATAAAACATTTACCAGCATAAAGGCCGTTGTATATCATATTTACATTAACGTTAAATGGTGAAAACATATACTGAAAATGTATAAAGGTTAAACTAGGATTTCATCTCAAAAGTAAGAATCACGTCTAGCCGAGTTCGATGCTATATCCGTCATTCACATTGTACATATTTAAAATCCAACATAACTGCAGCCATATCTCTGGGCGAGTTCAGGCTCGTTTGACATCAATCGTCGCAGTGTCAGAGTTTGAGCAATACGCCATCCTGTTTGGTTGGATAGAGGCCGTTTTCTTGCCAAATGCTACCCCATGATTGTCGCTATGTGGCCGGAGCTGGGGTGAGTATCTGCCGAAGTCTTCCCAAATGCTAGCCCATACACAATACATTTTTGGGTTCCGGCATGCTTGGTAAATCACAATATCCAACATAGTGCTTATTTATGGTCAACGTTCGTTCTCCAAAACCCGCTCGAAATTTATTTTTGAGGGATTTCATTCCTCCACAGAACGTCCGGAATCTATAGTTGCAGGACTTCATTCATCCAAAAAACACCCGGAATCTATAGTTGCAGGACTTCATTCATCCACAGAAACGCCCCAACTCTATAGTTGCAGGACTTCATTCCTCCACAGAAAGTCCGGAATCTATAGTTGCAGGACTTCATTCATCCACAGAACGCCCGGAATCTATAGTTGCAGGACTTCATTCATCCACGGAATCTCCCGGAATCTATAGTTGCAGGACGTCATTCCTCCACAGAAAGTCTGGAATCTATAGTTGCAGGACTTCATTCATCCACAGAAACGACCAGAATCTATAGTTTCAGGACTTCATTCATCCACAGAACGCCCGGAATCTATTGGTGCAGGACTTCATTCATCCACAGAAACGTCCGGAATCTATAGTTGCAGGACTTCATTCATCCACAGAAACGCCAGGAATCTATAGTTGCAGTACTTTATTCATCCACAGAACGCCCGGAATTTATAGTTGCAGGACTTAATCATCCGCAGAAACGCCGGGATAATATAGTTGTAGGAATTCATTCATTCAGAGAACGCCCGCAATCGTTAGTTGCAGGACTTCATTCATCCACAGAAACGCCCAGAATCTATAGTTGCAGGACTTCATTCATCCACAGAAACGGCAGGAATCTATAGTTGCAGGACTTCATTCATCCACAGAACGCCCGGAAACTGTAGTTGCAGGACTTCATTCATCCACAGAACGCCCGGAATCTATAGTTGCAGGACGTCTTTCATCCACAGAACGCCCGGAATCTATATTTGCTGGACTTCATTCATGCACAGAAACGCCCAGAATGTATAGGTGCAGGACTTCATTCGTCCACAGAACGCCCGGAATCTATAGTTGCAGGACTTCATTCATCCACAGAACGCCCAGAATGTATAGGTGCAGGACTTCATTCATCCACAGAAACGCCCGGAATCTATAGTTGCAGGACTTCATTCATCCACAGAACGCCCAGAATCTATAGTTGCAGGACTTCATTCCTCCACAGGAACGCCCGGAATCTATAGTTTCAGGACTTCATTCCGCAATAGAAACGTCCGGAATCTATAGTTGCAGGACTTCATTCATCCACACAACTCCCGGAATCTATAGTTGCATCATTCATCCACAGAACGCCTGGAATCTATAGGTGCAGTACTTCATTCATCCACAGAAACGCCCAGAATCTATAGTTGCAGGACTTCATTTATCCACAGAACGCCCGGAATGTATTGTTGCGGGATTTTTTTTATTTTTTATTTTTTGTATATGTGGGTACGATTGTCTAACAAAAGAAGAGATTCCAAATTATTGCCTCGTGGTAGCGACCTGCCCAATTAGCACACAACGCACGGGGTTTTCTTACCCCAGAGATTTGTGATTGTTACCATTCTTACGCATATTGTACACAATGGAAGTACAATGTGTTTGTGATCGTTTATATCACTAAAGACAGTTGATAACGGTTACTTATAACCCTGTATAATTATGTACAGTATATTATGGTTGTTATATAACCATGTATAATTGTTTTCGTGTTAAGTAAACCGTCTCTTAATTTAACAGTTTTTAAATGTTTGCATGCGTATATTATGTATAGACACTTTTTCTATGTAACACTTATGTTATAAAAACATTATAATTGTGTCATGTGTGTAAAAAATCCAAGCACAGAAATCGTCTCTGACTTCACTCGGATAGACAATAATCCGAACTATAATTGCGCTTTCGGTCTGGGGACTTTATTCATTAAGTATATATATAGTGTGTTCAATCTGTCCCAATTAGTTTGTAACACAGATCCAATAATTTATATATGCGTGATTATTATTGTAAATTATATTTAAAAATACAATGGTACCGTAAGACATGTCGGGTTGGTACCGAATGTATTGTCTTTCAATGAACATGCAGCAATATGTTCAGATACGACTGGGTTGGTAGGCTGGTACCGTCTTAAATGTGTTCTATAGATAGCACGTATTCCGAAGAATACAGTATATATAATTTACTCGTCGGGTTGGTACCGAGACAAAATTCTCCAAATGTGAGTAAATATGTAACAACCGCAAAACCCTGGGATAAGAAAATCCCCGTGCGTAGTGTGCTAACTGGGCAGGTTGCTACCACGAGGCAATCCGGAATCTATAGTTGCAGGACTTCATTCATCAATAGAACGCCCGGAATTTATAGTTGCAGGACTTATTCCCCCACAGAATGATCGGAATCTATAATTGCAGGACGTATTCCCCCACAGAATGGCCGGAATCTATTGCTGCAGGACGTATTCCCATACGTAATGCCCGGAATCTATAGTTGCAGGACTTATTCCCCCACAGAACGCCCGGAATCTATAGTTGTAGGACTTATTCCCCAACAGAACGCTCGGAATATATCGGTGCAGCAAGTTTTCATCCATAGAACGCCATAAATCTATAGTTGCTTGATTTCAATCCTCCACAACCCGCCCGGAATCTATAGTTGCAGGATTTCAGTCATCCACAGCCCAACCGAAATCTATAGTTGCAGGATTTCATTCACCTAAAGCCCGCACGGAATATATAGTTCATGCCTCCACAGCCAACCCGGAAATTGTCGTTGCTGGATTTAATGATAACCAACCTGAAGACCGATACTCCTTGTCTCAATCTCAATTATAGTATGATCTAAAAAATAAATTGAAATGATCCATGATTTCGGACAAACAGCTCATTACTTACACGGTATAAATACAAACATAGGTATAGTTCGGCATTGACCATTAGCTCAGATTCATCCCTATTTTCTGATTGGCTGAACGTTATTTAGATGCAGTTTACGGTTAAATAATTAAAACTATTACGTACATTTTTAGATGTGATTTCAGAATAACGCAAACAAGAATAGAAACAAATTTGTAAAAGTTAGACCTACCTGCACTTTTACTTTTGGTATATTCTTCAGACCTTTTGCCCACTCTGGGGGTGTATATTGTTGCAAAAACTGCTGTGTCATGTTTGTATGGCATCGGACAAACACGCCTTCTGGTTCTAGTAATTATAGTAAACTTAAGTAAGTATACGATTTACGATAATAATACAAATAGCATATGCATGTGGCCAAGTCGGGCAAGCTGGGAAAGGATAAGATTTGAGCAGTGTCTTTCACCAGTAACTGAGCACAGAAACAATAGTGAAACTCACTGTCCATAACATGTTTTGCTATTTACTAATTCATACTTAGTTACATACACAAATTTGTCCGAAAACGCAGCATTAATGATCACTGTCGAGCGATTCAAAATAACCTCTCTGATCTGGCACAGTTCTCCCAGTCATTACTAATCCGCAGAAGGTGAAGGACTGTAACGGGAAATGTTAGTGCTGCTATCCAACAGTACCTTTCCTCTTTTTAAATTTAAATCTACTCGTTATTTGTCTGGATATCCGGTTTACATTCCAAAATTATGTTTCTGTTATTTTTGCCAATCTGATGCAATCGAGATACTGAGATTGAACTACTCATGTCATAATGCAGACAATTATGACGAATTATGACGTATCGCACACCGTGTACATGCATATATTTGTATACATTACATACCATGTACATACATATATATGTGTGCATAACATATCGTACACGAGGTACATACATAACATATCGTCCACCTTCTACACACAAACATGTACATAACATATCATACACATTATACATACATATACGTGTGTACGTAATATAGCGTACACCGTGAACATGCATGTACTTGTGTTAATAACAAAAACGAGTATGATAATGGACCTTTGGAAACGGCCGAGTACGACACATACGAAATATTGCAGTCTCGGTTTGACTGAGACTGTTCATGAGTGGTAGTGAAATATGCTAGCTACCGCTCACGCCCTCTAGCCCCGGGTTGAGCAGAACTTAATATTCATAAAATCAACAGCACAACATTTTAACCATCCCGAAGATGGCATGCATATGGCGGTGGACATGGAGTTATCCTTCTTTAACGTATTCCCCATGTCGTACGGCGTATGGTCCCATTATATAATAAAATGAAATGCCCCGAAGAGCGAAATAAACATAATAACTTGAGATCAGTGACGATTTGTTCAAATTTATCATCGGATTGAGTTCTGGATTTGAACCGATATCGTGCGTAAATTTTATTTGACTTGCGTTTGCAGTACAACTCGAAGTTGTCGTAATACAACTTAAAGAGTGTTTTGTTGTCGGCTGTGAGATCCCAAGTGGAGAATACTTGTCTCCCTTTGTCCCCTACCCAAAGCATCAGATAGTTGCACTTTTTCTTCCTCTGATTTTGCTTTCGGAGGGCCACCAACAATGAACTCTGTGTGAGCCTTAAATTGTTTTATATATTTGTGCAATGTTTCATATATATGTGTTATATTTTCTGTGTATATTGTATAATTATCCATACATGTGCTACATTTTGCTGTTTATATTCAATACGTTAGTTACTTGATATTGTATAATTGCATGCTGGGTAAACTCTGTCAAATGGAATGGTTATTAATAACACGAATACTATTGCGCATTACCAAGGCCCGGGTGTTGGCGTCGTGTGGTAAAGTATGATGATTTTGACGATGATGATGGTGGTTGTGAAGACGATGATGCCACTGATGATGATTTTTCCGCTATTATATTGATGATCTTGGTAGTTGTGGTGGTGGAAATGTTGACTGGGGTGATGATGATTATGTTAGTGCTAAAGCCGATGATGATGATAATGATAATAATGAGTATTACGATGATGATTATGATGCTTGTGATTGTAAAAAATGCTGCTGCTGATGATGATGCTTTGGTTGGGACGATACTGCGGATGATGTTTGCGGTGGGGGTAGTGATGATGATGCTTATGATATTGACGATGATAATGGAACTGGTGGTTGTTGTGATGTTGACGATGATTATGTATATTGTGGTGGTCGTTGGTAGTTCTTATTCTGCTGCCTTTGCTGCTGCTGCTACTGATGATGATGATGTTGATGTTGCTGCTGATGATGATGACGCAAATGATGATGACAGTGGTGTGGTGGTGGTTTTGGTGGTGGACTTGTTATGATGATAATGATGAAGGTGATTGGTGTAGTGATGGTGATGATGATGTCTCTGATGCTGTTGGTGCTGGTGATGATAATTATGCTGTTGGTGAAACTGTTGTTCTGGTGATATTGATGATGAGAATGATAAAAATGACCAGAACCACCAGTTCCATCATCATCATCATTGGCATCCACCACCACCACCACCGCCACTACCGGCAGCAGCAGCAGCAGCAGCAGCAGCCCCACCACCAACAGCATCAATCATCAGTATAATGAGCGATACAATCATCATCAGTGGCATCACCACCACCACTCACCATCACAACCGCCATCATCATCGCCAAAATCATCATACTTAAAAATCACTATCACCTCACCGCGCCAACATACATGCCGTGACGTCACGGTGGTATTGCGCATTTCCACCAGCAGCATTATCACAAGCAACATAATGATCATCATAATACTCATTATTATCATTATCATCATCATCATCGGCTTTATCATTAACATAATCATCATCACCTCAATCAACATTTCCATTACCACAACTACAAGTATCATCAGTATAATCAGCAGCAAAATCATCATCAGTGACATTATCATCACCATCACCACCAACATATGATCATCGCCATCACAACACCATCATCATCGTCAAAATCATCATACTTTACCACACGAAGCCAACACCCGGGCCGTGACAATGCGCAATAGTATTCGTGTTATTAACAACCATTCCATTTGACAGAGTTTACCCAGCATACAATTTTACAATATCAATGAACTTAAATAGCAAAATATAGAACATATATATATACAAGTATACAATATACACAGAAATTATAACACATATATATGAAACATTGCACATATATATAAAACATTGAATATATATATACTTTATTGCATATGAATGAACAGATTATAGAATATAAATGAACATGTATAGAATACAAATAATAAATATAGAATATAAATGATCAGTTATAATGAATGACAAAATATACAATATAAATATGTCAGTTATAGAATATAAATATCAAAATATAGAATATAAATGAAAATGTATACAATACAAATAGTAATATACAATATAAATGATCAATAACAGAATATAAATGATAAAATATAGAATATGAATGAGTCAATATACAATATAAATGAGCAAGTATTGAATATTGCAACGTTTCACTTGCCATAATGACCACTCAAAATTAAAATTTTAAACATGTCTGTCGAAATTAAAAATTTGAAATGAAAGAGAAGCCTAGATATATCGTATATTTAAATAAAAATTGACAGCATATGTAAATCATTCATCCAGTTTTATTAAGCCAATATAGTTAATATAAATAATTATGAATTTTATCCACTCGCATTCCCACTTCGCCGTGGTCTCCTTCTCCCCTAGTTTGAACCCTGAAATATTAATATAATATTCAGAATTGTCCAACATTTTTTGTAGCAGCTGGTCTGCAATTTCTTGTTTGCGCGGGGCTTGATGATTTACAACTTCCGGTTTTACAACACACTCTGTATTTTATTACTAACTATGGCAGCCTAAATATGTTTGAAGAACAATAGCGCAAAAGTTAATGATAAACAATAGTGATTAAGTAGTTGTTTTATCAAGTTCTAAATTGTTTCAACTCCGCCAATGAGATATTGTTTGTCCGGGTACGTTTCTGTATATTTGGGGGCTGTTCTGGAATTCAAAGATTTTCGGGTACGTTTCTGTAAACATAAATGTACCCCGGTACCTTTCTGTAGTACCCGATACGACAACGACCCCATCAGCCTAATTTGGGGCTCGTAATGAAAATTGTCTGAATGTATCTGAATACATATTTGTAACAATGTATGACTGTAATGTGTAACGGTGTATGACTGTAATGTGTAACGGTGTATGACTGTAATGTGTAACGGTGTATGACTGTAATGTGAAGCGATGTATGACTGTAATGTGTAACGGTGTATGCCTGTAATGTGTAGTGATGTATGACTGTAATGTGTAACGATGTATGAGCACACAGTACAAGCATGTTATCATTATTCAATTAAAATGTAAACAGAGTTATACTACATGTTGCAATAGATGTAGTTAATATTTTTTATTATTAAAGGGAAGTATTTTAGCATGTTAAACAATAAAAAAAAAGTAAGAAAAAAATAGTGAAGATCTAAGTTTTTTACTCTGTATGCTAACCCCCTTGCAGCCCCTCACAACAGGAAACATATGAGTATTGATTAAAATATATCTACTTTAAAAGTGATGCGGTCTTGGTTCAGCTGTATTGGCTTATGAAAACACTTTTTATTAAGATATTATTACCTTTTATTACATTATTTGGTGAATATTTCTTACAATGAATTACATAATATTACAAAAAATCATTTTGTAATAAGTCTATTTTAGGAAGGTTCGAAAATGTTATTGTATTTTTGCCAGTTTTGATAGAAAGGTTCTGGATTGTTGTTCATAATGACTATTTCTTTAAGTGTTTTATAACAGTACACAAGTCTGTGTGTGAAGGCTGCTATAGATACAGTAGTGTATTTAGGCGTTTAGAAGAAAATGTATAGTACTTGATTTCAAGTATAACATTGAGATCAGATGTAGACACATTATTTCCTATGTTAAAAATAAATAACTCCTCAATGAATGGAATAAAAACACTTTTAGTATATAACCAATTGTTTACTTGATGTAAAAAGGTCTGTATATCACGACAAGACCATAACAATGGACCAATGTTTCTTCTTGGTGACAGGTGTGACATAGAGGGCTATCTATTGCATTTATGGTATGCAAGTATTTTCATGTAGGAAAATTCTATGGATAATTCTAAATTGAAACCACTGTAATGTAGAACTAGAGGTTGATTTGAAAGGTACCATGTAAATTTCCTTCCATGTTTCTTGCTCTATGTTATAATTGTGTTCCCATTTAAGTTTAGAAGAAGGTTGTTCTGTATTTTTTATGAAGTATACAGTAAAATTATTTACTTCCTTTTGTTGTTTTTAAGAAGGGTGTGATATATAATGGCAGCGTTGGTTCGAATAATTTCTGAGTTATGTCCATGTATATTATCTATTTTTGTTACATGCCATGGATTTAATTGATGCTATAATTCCATTGTAAGTCATGAAATTTGTTTTAAGTTTATATATGGTACTAAATTCATCCAAGGAATACAAATGTCCATCATTGTTAAAATGGTCATTTATAAGATAAATTCCCTTGTCATACCATTCTTTCTTAAAGAAGGTTTTACTTCCTATAACCAACTTTGTATTATAATATAGTGGACTTGCCAGAAAATGTTGATTTGTTGATTTAGTGTTATTTTCTATGATATTATAAAAAGCCTTTAAAACATCTCTCCAGAACATGTTTTTCATTGTAACTAATCTTTGCTGTATGTAGCTCTTTCCAAAACAGCATAATTGTTTAATATTAATAGTGTTAGTGAATATATGGTGCCACCCACTACTACATGTATTGCCAATGAGTCGTTCTATCCATGATGCTTTTAACCCCCCAAAGATAAAAGCTTACAAGTTAGTCATATTTAAACCACCTTCAGAATATTGTTTGATTAAGACAGATTGTTTGATTTTTGCTGGACCTTCCCACAAAAATTCATATAAAATGTTGTTGATAAGTTTAATCGTCGACTCATTTGGGTTGGGGAGAGACGTAAATAAAGTGATTAAGTTCTGGTATTTATAAAGTTTTAATGACTTATTGTTTTCAACAGCGGTTACGCACCTACGTTTCCAAAGCTTAATGTGATGTTTTATTGTTAGTATTTTATGAATATAATTTATGTCAATCATTTTGTTTAAATCTACATGAAAATAAGTCGAAATTCATTTCCATCTTGCTTTAATTGTTTCTGAGTTTTGTCGAAATTTACTGCAAGGCCTGAAATGTCTGCAAAATAAGATAGTACATGAAGTGTTTCATTTATAGAAATATCTGTTCCATCCAGAAGAATTGATCGGCATATTGTGATAATTTATGTTCCATTTTGTTAATGGTTACTCCTTTAATTTTTGTATTATTTTTAATCAATATTGCTAGTATTTCTGCACATAAAATAAAGATAGACGGCGAGATCGGATCACCCTGACGGCAGCCTCTACCGATAGACGGCGAGATCGGATCACCCTGACGGCAGCCTCTACCGATAGACGGCGAGATCGGATCACCCTTACGGCAGCCCCTACCGATGGACCGCGAGATCGGATCACCCTGACGGCAGCCCCTACCGATAGACGGCGAGATCAGATCACTCTGACGGCAGCCTCTACCGATAGACGGCGAGATCGGATCACCCTGACGGCAGCCTCTACCGATAGACGGCGAGATCGGATCACCCTGACGGCAGCCTCTACCGATAGACGGCGAGATCGGATCACCCCGACGGCAGCCTCCACCATGACGGCGAGATCGGATCACCCTGATGGCAGCCCCTACCGATAGACGGCGAGTTCGGATCACCCTGACGGCAGCCTCTACCGATAGACGGCGAGATCGGTTCACCCTGACGGCAGCCCCTACCGATAGACGGCGAGATCGGATCACCCTGACGGCAGCCCCTACCGATAGACGGCGAGTTCGGATCACCCTGACGGCAGCCCCTACCGATAGACGGCGAGTTCGGATCACCCTGACGGCAGCCTCTACCGATAGACGGCGAGATCGGTTCACCCTGACGGCAGCCCCTATCGATAGACGGCGAGATCGGATCACCCCGACGGCAGCCTCTACCGATAGACGGCGAGATCGGATCACCCTGACGGCAGCCCCTACCGATAGACGGCGAGATAGGATCACCCTGACGGCAGCCTCTACCGATAGACGGCGAGATCGGATCACCCTGACGGCAGCCTCTACCGATAGACGTCGAGATCGGATCACCCTGAAGGCAGCCCCTACCGATAGACGGCGAGATCGGATCACCCTGACGGCAGCCCCTACCGATAGACGTCGAGATCGAATCACCCTGAAGGCAGCCCCTACCGATAGACGGCGAGATCGGATCACCCTGACGACAGCCTCTACCGATAGACGGCGAGATCGGATCACCCTGACGGCAGCCCCTACCGATAGACGGCGAGATCGGATCACCCTGAAGGCAGCCCCTACCGATAGACGGCGAGATCGGATCACCCTGACGGCAGCCTCTACCGATAGACGGCGATATCGGATCACCCTGACGGCAGCCTCTACCGATAGACGGCGAGATCAGATCACCCTGAAGGCAGCCCCTACCGATAAACGGCGAGATCGGACCACCCTGACGGCAGCCTCTACCGATAGACGGCGAGATCGGATCACCCTGACGGCAGCCTCTACCGGTAGACGGCGAGATCGGATCACCCTGAAGGCAGCCCCTACCGATAGACGGCGAGATCGGATCACCTTGACGGCAGCCCCTACCGATAGACGGCGAGATCGGATCACCCTGAAGGCAGCCTCTACCGATAGACGGCGCGATCGGATCACCCTGAAGGCAGCACCCACCGATAGAAAAAAATTAGGATAAATTACCTCCGAGGTTAGCAGCTAGTTTTGCTTTATGGTACAATAATCTAATACATGATATTAGAGAGTTACCAAACTTAAAACACGTCAAGACTTCATAGATAAAAGACCATGATAAGCATGATAAGGAGTCGAATGCCTCCAGTATCATCTTGACTTGAAATCTGCTTGCATATGTTTAATATTAACACTAACGAGACGTCGCGATTTTTTTATATATAAAAAACACAAGATTGACGTCTGTCCCTTTAAAACAAACTGAATGTTAAGTCAATGATGTACGAATAGATAGTAACATACGATCGCCATTTTGTAACTGGTCTGTGCATGAAAATGTATGATGTAAAACAAATACCTCCGTCTAATTATCAGTTCCAGAGAAAGTAATTTATCATACTGACGGACATTTGTCATAAATAAACATAAAACTTACCTGAATATATAGTTTATCTTTTACAAGATAAATATGGACGTATGCAAATGGCAAAGTAAATATCCTGTCCTATTTCGAACAAATAAGATAACAAAAATAACATGATCAAATTGTCTGTCATGTTAGACACGTCAAAGATTAAATTACTCACCTGTGACATGTAAATGGAGTTTAAAGGTGGTTATCCTAATCTGAAATGCTCTAGCGTAAAGTAAGAGAGAAAGCATAAGCAGAGTTGAAATGGAATTGACTGATGAAAAACGGGTGATGAAATGATTACAATGGCGAAATAATTATAGGGGTTCTCAATACCTGTGTATGTTATCCCGTGGAGACATATAAACGTACTGTTTTGATTCCATTAAGTTCACATGACGATAGTTGTGATAATCATAGCTCTTATGGTTTGTTCCTACCATAGAGGAATGATTTCCTTTCTGAAGATATCACGCAAGGCTTACAAAAGCAACTGACTAAAACTTAAATACTACACGTCCATGCATAAAACTCACGAACGAGAGGGATATCACACCGACCTAGTCATGTTTTAGCGACTATATAATTATTATCCGACATGTCCTGTTTGAATCAATATTTTCCTCTCGAAATATTTCTCTTTCGTCTTAAATCTCCTTCCGTATTTCTAATCTTAATTTCACCGATGGTATGTAAGGTTTAGTCAATTGAAATACGCCGGTTTCTTGCGTCAGTTGTTGTCGTTCGTTTGTGCGAGCATATGATGTATATTTTGTGGTGCTTATTTCCGCATTCTATACTTGATTGTCATTAAAAAAGCTTAATGAATGGGAGAAAACCGGGTAACTCGAGGGAAACCGACGTGTCCGAGTGGATGAACACCGAACCTTCTCAAATACAATCCCACAACGGCGATTCGAACCCGGGTTACATGTGTACGTTACAAACAGCAATACTTAGACACACGTATTTTTACAATATTATGATAGTTTCAAAACAAGCAATAATGAATTGTGAATGAAACCTACATATTTTCACACTAGTTGCTTATGGAATAGGTCCGAGGCGTAGCTACTGTGTACGCATATACGTACGTGCGTACGTCATGCGGCAAAAAACCCCACAAAAAAACACTAAGGCCACACTTAAAAATATCTTGGTTAGCCCACACCCGACCTTAAATTGTTCAGATGGCTAGCTTGGTAGGAAATTATTTTGTTTTCCTTCCATCTTTATGTCGGATTTGTGTGTGAATGCTGTTTAAAGTTTAACTGCTTGATAGGACTTAAAACACTACTTTTTTTAATTTTTTGCTATATTGATTTTCGTATATTGGGTGTGTAATGCAGTCATGAATCATATAATTCCTAAAACAGTTATTAAAAATTAATAGATGAAGAGGAAACACTGGTGTTTTTTTCACTGTCAATGGGATATTCAATTTGATCAGGTTACCCAATGACACTACTTAACAAATCGCCCCAGTCCCTTTAACTTTGCTAATACATTTTAAATATATGTGTTATACGCAATGTGAGAATATGGACGATTCCGGAACTTTTCTTCGAAAAGTAAGAACTCTTAAAATGCCCGACGAATCCCGAGTTGTGCAGGACTATTCCGGAATTGCGCAAGGGGTTAATCGATATAAAATATGCATCACGTGTCTGCGCAATTTGAGACTGTTTTGCGCAAAGTACGAATTTGTGTTGGGATTTGAAAAGGATTATAATGTTTTGAAACCTATTTATTTCAAATTACATATGCTTAATTGTTTCATCCGTCTGTTATAAATAAATAAAATATAACAAATAAATCATAGTTTGATTTGGTAAATAATTAACATGAACTTAATTATTTAGAAAATAAGCTGAAGCCCTCAAACAATAAAGCGTGGATTTATATTAAGATACATTATGGCTAAGAAAATATAAACAAGTGAAGCACAGTGGTACAAATGCCGGATTGCGAATTCACCATTTTAACTGAAAATGTGCGCCAAGATTCAAAGATTTTCGGCAATTCGTTTTGGAGGAAAATCAAAAACTTTAACCAAAACGTCAAGACGCGTAGACGGACGGACGGACGGACAGCCAGATAGACGGAAATCGCCAAACCATAAGATAACAACAAAACGCGACAGAGACAATAATATTTCTAATAACGGGTCAAATTGGGCATTCCATATATAATATATTTTAGAGATTTTCCTATGTTCTCTTTATAAAACCATGGGAACCTGGTTTGGTGCCACATACCTTAGTATATACTTGCATATACAAAAAGAAGTCAAATATTGAACATCTGTCAAATAACAAACACGCCAATTGCTCAATAAATGCACCAGGTGTTAAAGCTACAACTACTACTACTAATTGCATTTGCATGTTTTAATAATATGTATTAAAGTATTATATTGATAAGGTATGCACATATATTAAATGTCAACCTGTCTTCTTGTCCAGAACATCTGTCATCTGCCAAATGTACTAAAAACAATCATTTACACAGAACGTTTGAGAACAAATTACCAGTTTATGGTATTGCTAGTAATGACATTTGAATATTTGAATGATACTTAATAAATAGTGGATATTAATATACATTTTATATACAATTAGGAGATAAGCACACGTTGTATCACGCGTATACTTGCAATTTAAACATACTTTATTGCTTTTATTGTATATACAAGTAAAATATTCTTCCAGCATTATTAATGAAGACCTTTGCCGTCAGTGTTACAATTAACAACTAGAACCAAAATATTCCTACTTTGTCCAAATCATTCCTACTCTGCGCACGGACGATTTCGGAATTGAACCGCACATTTTGAGAAATCCGATAATGCCGCGCATTTTAAAAATTCTTACTTTGCGCAGAGCAATTCCGGAATTGACCATATTCTCATTTTGCGCATAACATATATACTGCCTTGCATGATGATTAATCGATCGTCTTTTAAATCCTTAGCATGGGCTCCGCGTGTTCAAATCCTCGGACAGGGACAATTTTAAAACCATCTTGTCAAAACATCTTGATTCTATTTACGAATTAAGTATATTACATAATGGTAGGTGTGTAATGTTTAGAAACAAAGGGCTTGCACCTCGTTTGTATTTCAGCTGCAACCCTGAGATTTGTTAAAAAACAAGTTGTATGACTATAGGTACACCAAATGTATTTTACGCTAGACAGCTTGATTTTGCATTATGATATAAAAAATCGGTAGTGGTGGCGGGGCATATCCTCCTTACTCCACTAGCACACTCACGTCTGTGACGCTCAACTAAAACATTCGTGTGCGTACAGCCTAAACAATCCTGGTTACGCCCATGTTAGACTAAGGTATAAACTTAATTCAAAACTTCGAATATGTAATGATTGAATTAAAAATCTGTATAATAAACATGATAAATAATAAGACTAATATTTCAGTTTAATGCCTTACCGAGAGCAGTTTTTACATTGACCTCAAATATTTTTCTATTTGGATAGTTTTCCTTCTCATGATTCTCTCTACTTCTTCCACAATGTCCGGATGGATAAAGAGATGTAGAGTTATGATACTGTCCACATTTAAAATGAAAACTACTACAAAGTCTCAATTTTGTTTCTTTGAACACGTTTTCAACGCATGTATTACATCCATAATCAAACTGTTAAATCAATAATCATTCGACCAACTGTATTGAAGTTATCGTCTCCATTTTGCCATTTCCATCTTGTTCCTTATCAAAATGCTGTAAACAAGAAAATCTCCACTTTTTTATTTTATTTAAAACCGGCCATCTAGATTGCGGCCCCTTGCCGCAGCCATGTTCACGACTGGTAAACGTGCAAATCATACACCGCCGGTGCTATGCTAAAATGAGCAATACCAGTGGGATGGATTTTAGCGCGCGAAATTTACAAAAATCAACACCAACACATCAGAGCCCAGACATTAGAAAACCATCAAAAACATATTCTTTATTCGGAAAATAATGCATAACATGTACAAAGAAAAAACAAGCATCCACAGTGTGTGTGTTTTTTGTTTGTTGTTGTAGTAGTTTTTCATTACGAACTACCATTTCAGTGAAGTCGTACACATTTTACCTGAAAAATGCATGCAGACGTCTGTTGGTACGGCGTAAGAAAATGACGTCTTTTAGTGAAGGGGTTGTTTTTAGTAAAACGTTAATAGTCAGAAACCGATATGGACTCGATATATTTCTCTTGCTACTAATCGATTTGACTGCCGTTATTAAAAAACATATAAAAACATCGATATATTTTTTCGGACACGTTTTGTCAGTATTTTGCATATATGCATGTCACGCCGAATTAAGTAAGTAACGAGTAAAAATGTAAGGCATTTACATTTCGGATGTTGACATGTCCACCATCTTGGAAATAACAAAATCGGCTAGCCGTACGGTTACAGGTTACACGACAATGATATTAAATTATATACTAGTTAATGTTGACGTCACCGAATTGTGACTGTGGCGTAGTGGTAAGCACGCTCGCCTGTCACGCAGGATATCCGAGTTCGAATCTCCAAATACTATATTATTTTGAAATAATTAAAAACGTTTTTTTAAGGAATAATAAAAAAAATAATTGAAGACATCTTCTAAAATTAACCTCACCTCACTATTTGTACGCAGTATTTCAGGGCAAATTTAGAGAGTATTCAGTACCCACGGCCCGGGTTAAATATATTACTTTTTTTTTGACTAAATAAGAATTTAAAACGCAGTTTATAATTAGAAAATTAGTTGAAAAATACATATTTTACAACCGAAACACTTTTATGATAAGGCTTTACACATGCAAACCTGGCAAACAAGTTTAATAATATATTATTATTTGTTTCAGTTAAACGTGACATTTTGTAATGAAAACAAACGCAGAGTGTTTTAATTCAGATTACAACCATATGTTTTATGTCACATTATAATTTTGTGTTTTGGACCACGGGTTTGAGTCATGAACTGTTTAGCATGCATACATTCTGTTTGTGTGCTTATCTTTTAGATATTTTAAATCTACTAGTTACCTACTTCCTGCGATCAAGATGCAAAATTATGCTTTAAACATATATTTGCATGAAATGGAATATGGATCTTTTTAAATTACCTCGATACCTTGATAATACTTACCCGTATACGAAGTATAGCATGTGTATGTTAATCTGAGTTTTGATGCCATGAAAGTCTGTTTTCTTTTCTGCAAACTTATTCTAACTGATATAATTATGATTGTTTATTTGTGTATCATACTCATTTTTACAAGAGTTGTCTCCTGGATAATCATGTTTGTTTATTTGTGTATCATACTCATTTTTACAAGAGTTGTCTCCTGGATAATCATGTTTGTTTCTATTTTGAATTTTATTTAAAGTGCACGTTTACATTTAACCGATGATCGATTATAGGCTTTCATAATCGATCATCATAATCGGATGCCTAACAAACCGATGATGGGTTTAAAACAATCAATTAATCGGTAGATTTACATCACTAGCGTTAACATTAAATATTTCAAAAACGTCTTTTGCAAAAGCATTAGTGGTGATGTTTGTGGTGCTAGTAAAATATGATTACCGAAATAATTGTAGTTGGCATATTTTAGAATTAGGAACATCGAAAGCTGCAATAATTCAAAGTACTAAAGCGTGTTCTTAGAAATTCTATCCAATGCATCATTGTACGACGTCAACCAATCTTTCCCAGGTCAAACTGAAACCATAAAACCTTGGGCTTTTCCTTTTATCTGTTATCAATGTTGACACTGTTAATACGCATTACCTAGTTCACTTTGTATGTTGCGACATCGTCAATAATCTGACAATTGCATCTCGATTGATTCCAAACTTATCTTAAATCATGAACTTTTATTTCAATTCATTTATTTCAATTTTCATCCCAGAACACGTGCATATGAATCTCTGTCCTTATTTTACGTAAAATGATTGAATTAAAAATCTGTATAATAAACATGATAAATAAAAAGACTAATATATCAGTTTAATGCCTTACCGAGAGCAGTTTTTACATTGACCACTGTTAATACGCATTACTTAGTTCACTTTGTATGTTGCGACATCGTTAATAATCTGACAATTGCATCTCGATTGATTCCAAACTTATCTGAAATCATGAACTTTTATTTCAATTAATTTATTTCAATTTTCATCCCAGAACACGTGCATATGAATCTCTGTCCTTATTTTACGTAAAAAGGAAGGTGAGTGCAATATCCTCAATTATATAGTTTGATATTTTAAGGAAATAGATAAATAAAAGCAGATACAGAGCTAATTTTATATTCAATCTCCGATGGTCATATAAGATAGATAGACAGACAGACAGACAGACAGACAGACAGACAGACAGACAGACAGACAGATATATAGATAGATAGATAGATAGATAGATAGATAGATAGATAGATAGATAGATAGATAGATAGATAGATAAATAGATAGATAGATAGATAGATAGATAGATAGATAGATAGATAGATAGATAGATAGATAGATAGATAGATTTTTGATCTTGAATTTATTTTTTTGGTGAAGAAAAATGTGGGGTACGGTCAATATATGTTTGCTTTTTAAAGTAAAAAGACAATTGTTTGTGTATGTTTTCAAAGATATGTATACATGTATATCGGTAATCGAAAATTAATCTTGTTTTTCAATAAATATAATGTTATGAAAAAAATGGTGAAAATGTTCAGTGATTCTAGTTTCCCTCTTTTTAGTGACATTTTGGAAGTTAGAAATATATGTCATCTTCAAAGACGTCTAGTGGAAAAAAAGTGTGATGTCCTACCTTTTTTGATAATTTTGTATCTAAATGATACCAAAGAAACTTTAAGTATCAATGCAATACAATCTCAACACTACGTCCTTTCCAAGCCAACCCCACAATTGAAAAACAAAACAAACGTTTATTTGAAAACAATATTTACTGGGCAGTGAACATTGCAGTCGAGATTTCAACGTGTCTTCGCGTGCGAACAGTCTGTTGCTACTGTGCCGATTTTCCATAATCCATAATGGCACAGTGTGCCGATTATGGATGCTGGTAAAGGAGTGATAATCATAGTTATTCCTACTAAACATGTTACTATTGATAGTAAGGTATGTAATAAAATGCATGTGGAAGTCACCAATTCGTTACAGTGCTCACATCTGTAGGTAGTAGTGATGATCTGTGTAAAGTTTCATTGCAATCTGCACAATAACTATGAGGAGTAACGTTTAAGCTTACAAAGTCCAAGGGAACATAACTCTGATAAATAAAGTAGCAGTCTAAATATATTACATTATTGCATACGCATTTACAAGCTCCGTTTACTTCCAATGTAACAGGAAACGTCAATATTCGCCCATATTGACGAGGAAACGTCAATATTCGCCCATATTGACGTGTAGTCAAGTCATATTGGGTGTGTAATGTATACCCGTTCGAGATTGGTGCACTTTTCTGTTCATGTCAAAGAATGTATGTCACGTGATGTAAACAATGTTGATTTCATTGCGAAAATTCCCATTATGTAATGACAATATGTTTGTTTCAAATAAATGTTTTTGGTGAAAATTAAATGTTACAGCCTATTTTGTTCTCTCTAATGTAAAAATGCGTATGCAATGAAAAGGTTTTTGTTTTTAGATTTATATTGGGATATATGCCCTCGTTCTTTTGAGCATAAATATTGCGCTCCTAAAGTCGCGCAATATTAATACGCAAAAGAACTCGTGCATATATCCCAATAAAAACCTTATAACCTATAAGTATGTACATCGTCAGTTGGCAGTGATAACATGCGTAAAGATAAAGAGTTGTACACACATGCTTGTTTCACAGATGTCTTAGATGCAAGGAGATGACGATGAGAGAGAGAGAGAGAGAGAGAGAGAGAGAGAGAGAGAGAGAGAGAGAGAGGAGATGCGAACCCACTTAAAGGCGTTGCGACCCTTGTTAATTGATCTGTAAGGTTCACCCTTGTTAATTGATCTGTACGTTTCGCCCTCCTTACTTCCCTTTGACCTCCTATCCTGGATATGCAACTGCATACAGACGAATGAGAATATCGTACTGGCACACCGTAGTTATTAAAATCTTGATTTAATGACTATGTATTATTAATGCTTTCCTTGTATATTGATCTGATCGAACACTTTTCCATACCTATTCTCACGTTTCATTACTTAATAGATCCACACGTGTTATGTTTGCTAACGTTTATGGATCTGCGCATTTCGTTCTTAATACTATAATATTATATAGCCACTTACCTAAGTACTACTGTACATGTTTACCAATAATTTAACGGTTATGTCCCCTTTTGTGTAATCCCATTGAGAATGCATTTGAAGGTTATGTCCCCTTTTGTGTAATCCCATTGAGAATGCATTTGAAGGTTATGTCCCCTTTCGTGTAATCCCATTGAGAATGCATCTGAAGGTTATGTCCCCTTTTGTGTAATCCCATTGAGAATGCATTTGAAGGTTATGTCCCCTTTTGTGTAATCCCATTGAGAATGCATTTGAAGGTAATGTCCCCTTTCGTGTAATCCCACTGAGAATGCATTTGAAGGTTATGTCCCCTTTTGTGTAATCCCATTGTGAATGCATCTGAAGGTTATGTCCCCCTTTGTGTAATCCCATTGAGATTGCATCTGAAGGTAATGTCCCCTTTTGTGTAATCCCACTGAGAATGCATTTGAAGGCTATGTCCCCTTTTGTGTAATCCCATTGAGAATGCATCTGAAGGTTATGTCCCCCTTTGTGTAATCCCATTGAGAATGCATCTGAAGGTTATGTCCCCTTTTGTGTAATCCCATTGAGAATGCATTTGAAGGTTATGTCCCATTTTGTGTAATCCCACTGAGAATGCATTTGAAGGTTATGTCCCCTTTTTTGTAATCCCATTGAGAATGAATCTGAAGGTTATGTCCACTTTTGTGTAATCCCACTGAGAATGCATCTGAAGCTTATGTCCCCCTTTGCGTAATTCCATTGAAAATAGATGCATTTGAAGGTTATGTCCCCTTTTGTGTACTCCCATTGAGAATGCATTTGAAGGTTATGTCCCCTTTTGTGTAATCCCATTGAGAATGCATTTGAAGGTTATGTCCCCTTTTGTGTAATCCCATTGAGAATGCATTTGAAGGTTATGTCCCGGTTTGTGTACTCCCATTGAGAATGCATTTGAAGGTTATTTCCCCTTTTGTGTAATCCCATTGGGAATGCATTTGAAGGTTATGTCCCCGTTTGTGTAATCCCACTGAGACTGCATCTGAAGGTTATGTCCCCTTTTGTCTAATCCCATTGATAATGCATTTGAAGGTTATGCCCCTTTTGTGTAATCCCATTGAGAATGCATTTGAAGGTTATGTCCCCTTTTGTGTAATCCCATTGAGAATGCATTTGAAGGTTATGTCCCCTTTTGTGTAATGCCACTGCGAATGCATTTGAAGGTTATGTCCCCTTTTGTGTAATCCCATTGAGAATGCATTTGAAGGTTATGTCCCCTTTTGTGTAATCCCATTGAGAATGCATTTGAAGGTTATGTCCCCTTTTGTGTAATCTCATTGAGAATGCATTTGAAGACTATGTCCCCTTTTGTGTAATCCCACTGAGAATGCATTTGAAAAGGATACACATTAGAACTCAAATAATCTTGAATTATAAATATTAAAGTTATTGGTCGGAAAATTCCAAGGACCATAACTTTGCCATAATAGGTTCGATGTATTAACTTTTATAATGCTAACCGAGGTACTTCTTCCGAGACCTAGGTTTCCCTTTCATAATTTAAAGTCGGGATTTCAAGAATTTCATTACAAATTTGTTTTAGTTCCTGCTGATAAAGCAGCTAATAATGTAATTACTGTTTGACGCCTACATTACGTCAAAGTTTTATCTCTGGAACTCGGTAGCACTAATTCTTATACTCCAGCTCAATTTACTGAGGATGATGTTGTTTCCACACATATCTCTCGGTGCACTACTTTCAAGGCTGGGGTAGACGAAAAGCAAATTACATACAAATCCGTATAAGGCCCGCTTTATTTCGAATTCTAGTGCCTTAACCACCACAAACATCTCCAAAATTTTAACTTCTTACTGTCGTTAAAGATCACGTTAAACAATATTGTGCTAAAACTTATGAAAACACTGGGATTAATTTATTTTGGTCTATTAAAAATTCAGGAGACGTTCGTGATAAAATTTGCAATAAACCTCAAGTTTCATCTATAAGCACTTATGACATCTCTACAATATATACAACCTTACCACATCATCTTATCAAAGTCAAGCTTGTTGCTCTTATTCAAAAAACTTTCGCTAGAGGAAAAAACTACATTTTTGGCCTGTAATAATATTAAAGCGTTTACTAACGGCAGTTTAGACAATTACAGTATGTGGACTTACCAAGAGTTTATGAAGCACTAATTTTCCTATTAGATAATATTTTCGTCGGGTATGGAACTATCGTGTATAGACAAATTGTTGATATCCATATGGGTACGAACTGTGCACCAATTGTCGCAGATTTGTTTTTATATTGCCATGAAAGATATTTCATGTTGAGTCTTTTACCAGATGTTATTGAAGCCTTTAATGACACCTCTATGTATCTGGATGACATATTGAACATTGACCACCTTTCTTTTCTACTATGGTTAATACTATACATCAACCAAACAAAGCTAATATTTCTGATACTAACACTTCTTTTCTCGATTTACATCTCTCCATTGAAAATAGTGAAATAATTAGCAAAATATATGACAACAGAGATGATTTTAATTTTGATATTGTTAATTATCCCCATTTAGATGGGGATGTTCCCCGAGCAACTTCTTATCGGGTCTATTTGTCTCAACTTATTCAAAATTTAAAGTTCGCCACTATGCTTTCCTCTTTAATTGTACGATGACCGGATAGGCTGTGGACCCTATGATGACGTCTATCTAAAGCCCAAGAATACGGTGACGTTTGATGTTTATCTGCAATCTTGTCTTGTCGTGCCCTCAATGGTTTGTTCTCTTGTTGCTCTGACTTCTGCCAAGTACCTTTTTTGTGGCTTTTTAGGCTATTGCTTTTTTGTAATTATATACACGAGCATCTTTGTTTTACTTATGTTGCCTATTAATGCTGCCTTGTTGGTTAGAGAATAGTTCATGGCGGGGATTTCTTTATTTACATTGTTCCTTTTTATTGGGATGAAATAGGTTAAGTGTGAGGTTTGGTGCACCCTAGAACCTGGTTTAAGCCCCCCACCCCGCCCCCCTCCCAAAGCGGCCTTTTTGCCACTGACCGTTCCAAGGCCATGTCAACCCTTTTGTGTTTGTGATGTCTTAGTTGACCTTTTATTCATCTTTAAAATTGTTCTTTGTTTGTGGTTGACTGTCGTCCTTGAATGCTACTTTTTATGTTCAATTTTTATATCTAATTTTGGTTATTGAACTTGACTAAGATATTATGGCCATAAACATTGTCTTAGAGTTTCATCAAGATCGGATTATAAAAGTTTAAAATTATTCAGCCGAAACCGCAAAATTCTTCAATTTTCAAACATCCAAGGGCCTTAACTTCAGCAAGATTAGTGAGATCTGAATGGTTATCAAACATGGCCGAAATAGTATACCCATAAACATTGTCTTAAAGTTTCATCAATATTGGATTATAAATGTTTATGTTATTGAGCAGAAACTTCAAAGATCTTCAATTTCAAAAGTCCAAGGGCCATAACTCCGGCATAATGGGTGAGATCTCCTAGGTAATATGGCCACAATCAGTGTCTCAAAGTTTCATCATGATCGGATTATAAATATTAAAGTTATTGGTCTGAAACAAAAGTAAATTTGTAAAAAAACACGGGCCATAACTCTGGCATATAGGTAGATATAAAAGCCGAAACAGGAAATGTAGCATTCAAGGACCACAGTCAAGCAAAAGCACGCATAGAAACAAACAACACTTATTAAGATGAAGAAAAGGCAAGATATGACATCACAAACACAAAATAGTTGACAATAGGGCTACCGCCTTCGAACTGTCAGTCGCAAAAAAGCCCGATTGGGGTTTTAACATGGTTCTAGGGTGCACCAAACCTCACTCTTATCCGATTGTTATCACAATAAAACGGAACAGTGTAAATAAAAATATCCCCGTCAGGTTATATTCTCTAACAAAAAATGCAGCATTAATTGGCAATATAAGTATAACACATAAATTATCATTTATATATGAATATCAAAAACAAAAGCTTAGAAAGCCACAAAGCAAGTAAGCAATGACTTGGCAGAAGCCAGAGCAACAACAGAACAAACCATTAATGGTATGACAAGACAAGATTTAGGACAAGACAATTATAGGTTCGATATGGCTGGTTATAGAACTTGACCTAGATAGTATGGTCATAAACATTGTCCTAGAGTTTCATCAGGATCGGACTATAAATGTTAAAGTTATTGAGCGGAAATCTCAAAATTCTTTAATTTTCAAAAATATAAGGGCCATAACTTCAGCAAAATAGTTGCGATCTTGTTAGTTGAGATAATATGCTCATAAACAATGTCCTAAAATGTCATTAAGATTGGATTATAAATGAGTGGAAACGACAAATAATCTTCAATTTCAAAAATCCAAGAGACTTAACTCCAACATAATACGTGCGATCTGTCTGATTATCGGACTTATTTAACCACTCATAGGATATGTTGTCTGCTTTTTAATTTAGTCTTTTGGCTGTTATTTGTGATATGCAGGCTTCATAACCAATCTCTATGTCCACCGCCATATGCATGCCATCTTTCGGATGGTTAAAATAATGTACTATTGAATTTATGAATATTGAGTTCTGCTCAACCCGGGGTTAGAGGGCGGGAGCGGTAGCTAGCATATTTCTCTACCGTTCATGAACAGTCTCAATCAAACCGAGACTGCAATATTTTGTATGTGTCGTGTTCGGCCGTTTCCAAAGGTTTATTATTATACTCTTTTTTTGGCCTATATATTATGGTTGTAAACAAAGCCCTAAAGTTTCATCAAGATCGGATTATAAATACGAAACTTATTGGTCGGAAACGGAAGTCGAATTTGAAAAATCCAATGGCCATAACTCCGGCATTATAGGTGCGATCGGGATGATTATCATACTTGACCTAGATATAATGGCCATAAACATTGTCCTTAAGTTTCATCTATATCGGATTACACATGTTAAGGTTATTGATTGGAAACAAAATTGGCGATTGATCGACGGACCGACGGAAATGCATTTTCAATAGTCCACCACCTTTGGCCGTGGACAACAAATAATTGCCATAGTTAGTAGTTAGCACGGTAGTTTAGATATTACCATTAAGCTTCTTCTTCGTTGTTTTATTTTGAGGATTGACATAAAAATGGTTCGTGCAAACGCATATACTGAACAAAATTCCTGATTACCCACTTTTGTATCTTAACTAATTTTCTTATTTTAAATATATTATAGAATAATTGTGTGAGAAGTATTTTGTTTTGACCCACAGTTAGTAAAACATTTATTTTTTGTTTAAATTGTTACATCTTTTGAGAGTTACCCTCCCTTTATATGAAAACATGAAATGTGCTGATAAAACACTTAGCATAAATCGAAGTCTTGTTTAAAATATAAACTTCTTAAAATTGGTATGAAATAATATAAAAAAGACATAAAAATTTGAATTTGACCCATTTATTGCAGAATCTCCGTCTTTAAGAAAACGAAACATGGATAATCCTAAATTACCTCCCTTTTAATTGAATATCGTTTACAATTCAAGTAAAATCGTAAACATAGACATAACTTGCTATTAAAAGCGTAACATCAGCATCTAATTCGGTTTTGTGCTTGTAAGGATAACTATTACCTCGTGTCTTTATGAGTAATACATGATCAAAATGATCATAATAAGTGTTGAATAACGCATACACCTAAACATTTAGTAATGTTATGAAAAGCGGAAACACTCACATTTCCCTTATCTAGAATCATTTGGACTGTTGGGGTCTTTTGTGAAATATATGCATACATTTATATCGAAACATCAAAAATAATATTGATGTTGCAATTATGTTGAGGAAGGCTTACAGAAAAACTACATATTTGGTCTGTAACAATATTAAAGCGTTGTTTACTAACGGCAGTTTAGACAATTACACGTTGTGGACTTGCCAAGAAGTTTGTGAAGCACTCATTTTCCTATTAGATAATATTTTCGTCAGGTATGGAACTACCGTTTATAGACAAATTGTTGGTATCCGTATGGGTACGAACTGTGCTCCTCTTTTTGCAGATTTGTTCTTGTATTGCTATGAAATATATTTCATTAAATACTAAAAATGGGATCCCTTGGAAGCAACAAACACAAACAAGAGATAAATGTAGCAGACTCGGTTTTATTAAGTCTGTTCATGAGAGGTAATGTAAAGTGCAACACCTCTCACGCCTCCTAGCACAGGCTTCATCAAGATTCTACTTCATCCGATACTCCGGCAGGTGTAATTGAAGCCTTTAATGACACCTCTCGGTATTTTGATAACATATTAAACATTGACAAGCCTTTCTTTTCAACTATGATTAATAATATATAACCTAAAGAGCTTCAACTCAACAAAGCTAACATTTCTGATACTGTCGCTTCTTTCCTTGATTTGCATCTCTCTATTGAAAATGGCGAAATAATTAGTAAAATCTATGACAAGAGAGATGATTTTAATTTTGATATTGTTAATTATCCCCATTTAGATGGGGATGTTCCCCGAGCTACTTCTTATGGGGTCTATGTTTCTCAATCTATTCGTTTCTCTAGAACTTGTAGTTGTGTTGAGGACTTTAATATTCGTAATATTTGTATTACTAAAAAGCTACTCCAGCAGGGCTACCATTATGTTACCATAAACTTTGAAAGATGTTTGCAAAATGTTATTATCGTAACCGTGATCTACTTTTAAATATAAAAGTAATTTAAGAACTCGTCTGTGACAATGACTATCACAACCTGACTTCTATGGTGATGTGATTTACAAACATAGTAAGATTCTTGTTAAAACGTTTATCAAAATAGGTTACGACCCTATCATTTTGAAATGCACTGCGTGATTACTGGTGGACCCATTTACAGTCCGCCACTATGCTTTCCTCTTTGACTGTGCGATGACCGGACAGATTGTGGACCCTAGGATCGCGTCTACCTAAATCCTTATGAGAATGTAGCGTTTGATGTTTGTCTTTAATATTGTCTTGTCGTACCCTTAACGGTTTAATCTCTTGTTGCTTTGGCTTATGCCAAGTCACAGTACTTACTTTGTGGCTTTCTAGGCTTTTGTTTTTTATATTATATAGATATGACCATCTATGTGTTAACTTATATTGCGTATTAATGCTGTCTTGTTGGTTAGAGATTATAACCTGACGGATATATCTTTATTTACACTATCCCGTTTATTGGGATGTCAATATGGTAACAGTGAGGTTTGTTGCACCCTATAGCCTGGTTTAAACCCCATGCGACATATTTTGCCACTAACCGTTCCAAAGCGGAAGCCCTATTTCAACCATTTTGTGTTTGTGGTGTCTTATTTTGGCTTTTATTAATCTTTAAAGTTGTTCTTTGTTTGTGTTTGTGGTTACCTGTCGTCCTTGAATGCTACTTTTCCCGTTCGATTTTTTGGCGAAAACGGTATGCTATCGCTCATAGACCGGATACATCGTTTTAGCGCATCACGCGGATGTTACCATATTTTTCAAGACCAGACCTATTAGTACAAGACAAAGTTCGCGATATTGCGATGTACGGTTTCCCACTAAACTACGTGTTACGGTCCTTTGCGTTTTGAATGATAATGTAAAATCAGATGTCCATGAGGACAAGTAACATTTGCAAGTATAAAATCAACCTTAAAACAGACACGGTATTGTTTATTTTACACATCATCATAAACATTATATCATTATTCGCGTTATAATTTGCAGCGTCAACCATTAGGTTGCACTTCCGGTTTTTGGATATTCTAGTATGCGGCGCTTTTGATTGGTTAAATGCGGCGCTTTCGAAATGGTCTGTAATATGGCAGAGAATCGTGATGATAGAACGGTATAAGTCCAGACTCTATTGTGCCCATCGCGTCAGGTATACCTTGACGTGTTCGTTGGCGGAGGGACTATAAACCTTAGAATTACACACACACACAAGATAGAACGGTATAATATATGAATTTTAAAACTATGTTAATATAATTTATTTCATAAGAAAATTTATTACAATAATGTACATATTCTAGCTCCGTTTATTTATAACAAAACTCATTAAAAATACAGTTTATAATTCAATAGATAACTTGGACTATCCTTATTTTTCTGTCTGGCTCTTCGTGTTTTTCTTAAGGAAAGAAGAAACATGGAATTTAATTTTACTCAATTCACGACATTGAATACCGAATTCAACTCTTGCGAGTATACATTTATGTATGTATGTATGTATGTATTATGATTTGTACAGACGCATCACATAATATCATTATTCAGAAGTGTGTTGCAAACAGGGAATGCTTTTGTATTGTTGACGAAATAATATATATGAATTTTGAAATTGTGTTGTGACAGGGATGGGTTTCTCTAACTACATGTGTGAACTTTTTAAGTTGATTGAATAATAGTACAGAATAGATATTATTATTATTATCTTAATTTCTATTAATTAGTGAGGATATATAATACTTTGCAGATTCTGTAAACATCTGACATTGAGATTACCGATATATATTCGATATTTGAGTACATGTTTTGTGAGAATCTTCAACTTGAGAATTATTTGAGAACTTTATTTGAGAACTGTAATAGTTTGTAACATGCTTTATGAGAATCTTAAATTTGAGAACTATTGGAGAACTGTAATAGTTTGTTGAGACTATTGAACTTGAGTTTAGAAATGTTAGAACATGTATTCAAATAATTGAGAATATGGGATATCTGACCATAAGAGTATCATACTGTATAATTAGCTTTATTTGATAACTATTTGAGAGCTTTATTTGGGAACATGACATGTTTGAGAATTTTTGAGAAACTTAAATAGTTTGATTAGGCTATTGGATTTGAGACAGATGTAGGAAAGGGAGTAAGATATAACACGAATCATTTCGCCAGTAACAATCATAAAACATCATATAATCTTTAATCTTAACTATAGGAACAGCCCAAAACCATTTGCTAACTAATGTTTTCGCCATTCTGTACGCAGTACTTTGAATATACCTGCGTTTACACTTTTTGTTCGATGCGTGTATCTTCTTTTCAGGCGTGCTGAACTTATATAATACACAAGCAAAGGCAAGAACGTTGCAGTAGAATAAACATATTTTCATTAATCTATCAAAACAGTCCCCAGTTCATAATATATTTAAATCATCGTAGAACGGTTATAAATTATCGATTCTTACAGTTTTATACATAATCTGTAAGTAATCTTGACTAAACTAAATGCATAAGAAATGTGTCAATAATGGGTGGGGTAATTTGACTTCCAATTTTAAGAATAATAGTTATTTTAAGCAGAATGCAGTGCCGAAACAAAGCTTATTCATCCTGTATTAAACTAATATGAATTAATAACTTAATTGCATATTTCAAAAGTAACTTAACAATTATCAAAAAAAAAAATAATGTGCAAAAATGAACATCCAAAAGTTGATGCCCGGACTACAACGGTACACCTATTATTGTTCGAATTAAACTGTATAAGCTACCTGTTCCAGATTGCATTCATAGAAAAATGTCATCTACAGACATTGTTCTTTTCAAAGTAATGAACATAACGTTCAAAAATGAACATCCAACAATGTGATGCCAGGCTACAACGATACACCTACTATCATGGAAAAATGTCATCTACAGACTTTGTTCTTTTGTAAAAGTGATGGGTTGCAAAATTGGTAGCAATATCAAATATTTCGATCCTGGCTCAAGGCCTATATAAACCACATACAGATAAGCCTGTGTATTCGAGACAAAAGGCAGGAAGCAGACCGGAGTGTCTCTGTATTGGCTGTATGCCAATATTCAACCGTTATAGTAGTAAACATTAGGCATAGTATATTATATAGAGTGGAGTCGTGGTGTGGAGTCTTGGAGTGGAGTGGAGTAAATAATTGGAGTGACCTTCGAGTCACATTTTGGAGTGACTTTGGAGTCAAATTTGGAGTGAGATATTTTGGAGTCAATTATTGGAGCCTAAATTTGGAGTTTTATTTTTCCGGTCAATTAATAACTTTTTAGAAACTAATATATAGTTTCGACTGTTGCTCTTTGTGTATGTTCCTTTGTTCTTAACTCCAAAAGAGGAGTGAATATTTTTGAGTCAAGTTTTTAGTCTAAATCTAGGATAATCATGTAAAAATAAGCTTCCACCACCCACCCAATACGAATCAATGTATCGCTGTTTTGAGAGATAAAGTAAATATTGTCTTGAGTTCGGACAGCGAAAATGTCCGATAACAGTATGAGATAAGTGTAAGCATGTGCTAAAACGAATACACAGCAAGACAATTAAGATTTAATTTTCGCCTACTATTACAGATGTTAAATTATCTGACATCCGGTGTCATGGTATACATAGTTCCAATATGTCAGTCAAATCCAATTAACACATACTTGTCAGAAGACAGCTGACTATGAGTATGTGGTACGAGACTGAAAACAAAAAGCATCAAAGTTTAAGGGAACTTAGAGATCTGTCAGCCTAACTGTTCCACAAATATAGATTTTTCATTTAGAACATGTAGTAACAGTGCCCAAGTTAAAATTAGATGTGCAGTTTTGGAATTAGTTGTTGAAATTGGGTAGCTAAATAGACACATGCATTTTAAAGAAATAATCACATTTACAAATGAAGTAACTGAAGTAGATGTATCAGTTAAGTTATTAATTGTATAGAAAATTAAGACTCCAAATTTAGTCTCAAAAATTGACTCCAAAATATTCACTCCATTTTTGGAGTTTAGAACAAAATAACATAACAAAGAACAAAAGTCGGAACTATTTATTAGTTTCTAAAATGTTATTAATCGTACGGAAAAAATAAGACTCCAAATTTAGACTCCAAAAATTGATTCCAAAATATTGACTCCAAATATGCTCCAAGGTCACTCCAAAATGTGTCTCCAATGTCAACCAATTTTTCACTCCACTCCACTCCAAGTCTCCACACCAAGACTCCACTCTATATAATATACTATGCCTAGACATTATGCAGTTTGTGTAACTAATACAGAACACAGAGGCATACAGTCGGTATCGATGTGTAGATTAATCAGCTGAAAATGGCGCGCGTGCTTTAGGGAATACATCGTATCAAACCTTCAGCACAGGATTTAAACTGTGTGAGGTAACAAATCATACATATGTGTTATACCTCTTTTCATGTATTAATCATATGGTGATTTGGAGTGGCTCTACATATAAAAGTGTTAAATGCCTCTGTGGTTAGTTATTGTTTGTAGATCTCTTTCATATTTTTAGATAAGAAAACAAATAAAACTTTTGGACTAATTAGGTCAAAGCAAAACAATGTTTTCTTTCCTTTAAGGTATTTCCGAAAGGAAATCCACCATGACAGCAGTGAAAATTGTGAAATTTGGATAATCATAAAACTGTTTAAAAGAGAAAGCGGGTGATGAAATTTATACCTGATAGGTAAAACCCATGTTCAAACATTAAATTGGTATTAAAATAAATACCCAAACATTGTTTATAAAGATGCAAATACAATAAATAGACGAAATTTTAGCTGCTTTGGCAAAGGATCAACACGTTATCCATTAGAAAGTTTTAAGTGTCCACAGTTACTGTAAAATACTCAGCTATTAACAGTTGAGGGACAAAGGTGTTTATAGTTTGGCTAAAGTATTCTGACGCGTACTTTCCCTATACGTCCTTAGCGGTACACGCGGTTCCGTGGTCGCCATTTTGATATTTGTTTGTTTGCTGCTGACAGAAATGTCAAAATCGGATGCGTTGTTTTAGGAGGCATACCTTTTACCGATGGCTGTACAGTCTGTGTCTCTTCGTTGCCAAGCATGTGGAGCATTGGATTTCATTGATCGATTACATTGACATGTGCCTTTAATAACAAAACTACCTGAAGAAGTGGGTGTTGACGGTTTGTTGACATCGTTTGCGAAAATGAAGCGGATAGAGCCGATTAACTGGTTGTTGTTGTTAAATATTACTACGCGGGAACTGATCAACTGAGGTAAGATGGTATCTTTTTTCCATTTGGAATAAAGATTTTGTTAAATTGTTGTATTTCATATTTTTCCTAAACTAAATAAGCTATAAAACGCATCCAATGACTGAAAGTATTACTTTTAATTATTTTGTGGATTTCTACTTTATATTGCGCATTCATACTTGGTACGTTAAAAGTAGTGTTTGCCGGCTAAGGGGAACGAGACATTGGATATTGGGGAACCACGGAAGTACTTCCTTTTCCGGAATTGAAATGGCGACGAATTTTGGCGACTTCAAAGGAATAGCAATTTTCAGTCGAATAACAAGGTATTGAACGGCATATATCACCTATAATTACCACCGTTGTTTAAAATAAGGGATTTTCTAAGTATCTGCACTGTTTGATTTACACGTAGACGTTGCGATTACTTAATGTGGGTATGAATGCGTTTTGAAAGCAGATGATTTGATTCATATTTTCATTGATATGTAAATGAACCTATTGTTATGGTAATTTTTCGAATGTTTGTATTTTTTATTTTTGTATTTATTTTTTGGTATTATGTGATTGCAATTGTTATATCGAATATGTTTACATGTTATTACATATATAAATAAATAAATGAATGAGAAAGAAAAATAAATAAATGAATTTGGTAACAGGTGTTGAGGCTAAGTTTTGCTAGGTATGGTGTACAATAAGTGTCTTATGTGATATGATTTTGACAAAAATTATAAATACAGTGACTCACCTATAGTGGCATATAGATATTAGTGCTTGTGATAAAATATCAGTAACTGAAGTTTACTATTGCATTCAGCTGAGCTTCTATTTCCTTTGGATAATGGAGATGTTTGTGGATATCTGGTGAATACTTTCAATGCATGTGATATTTATTGCATTTATTTATTTACTGGAATAAGAACTGGAAGTGTTGCTTGTGGATTGTTGAAATATGTGTGCCCTTTGGAGCTTATTTGGGAAGTATATTTAATTAATTATTTATTTATTTCAATATTGAATGCACACAGTTTTATTATCCGGATACATTGTACAAATGTGTGCAGTTATGGGCAACACATGTGACAACTTGGATATTTATTTAAGTTATTGAAATAAATATTGAATTTTTTGGTGAAAAGTTCTCAAAGGATTAATAATGGCTAACAAGAAGAACCAGAAAAAGAGTAAAAGGAAGTTTAACTTACCTCCGGGTATGCACTGTTCCATTTTTCGCAAACAACGCTCCTCGGCATATAAGAAAGGAGAATTTATGGAGATTTTTTTTTTGAAAACTGCATCTTACCAACTGAAAAGTGTGAAAACTTGTACAAATGGGCAACCACGAATCAAATTTGTTTTAAGGCGTGTTCCAATTGTAAAGAGTAAACTTTATCGATCCTTCGTGGACGGAACTAAACTAAAATTTCATAGATTTGAAGAAACATTAGAAGGCAATAGGTTAATAAATCTGAATTTGTTAAAGCAACACATATCCACTATATCTATACATAGTGCGGTGTGTGACGAAGCTAGGAAAGTCGCTTTAAATGGAAGAGCACCAATAACACTGTTGAATGAAAGACGACATGCTTTTGATACTGTTATAGAGGGTAAATGCAATGGGTGCGGTGAAATCTTCAAATTGAGCAACAGTGAAACTATTGACACGGAAAAGGGTACATATAGTGAGATTAATATTAAAGCTGTATGGGGGAGTATGGTAACGGGTGGTGGATGTTCCTCTCTAAATGAGTGCCTTGGAACAATGGGTGTGCCAGGCATCACTGAACAAAAGTATAGCCAGCTAGAGGAGGAAATTGGAGTATGGTGGAAGACAGAGCTAGAAAAGGATATGAAGAGAGCTGGAGAAGAGGAACGGCAACATGCTATTGAAAGCAACAGCTTTTTTCAGGGTATACCAGCAATTACTGTCATATGTGATGGTGGCTGGTCCAAACGTAGCCACAAGCACACGTATAATGCTATGGGTGGTGTTGCAGTTATTTTTGGCGCACATACCAAAAAACTTCTATTCATTGGAGTTCGCAACCGTTTGTGCTACATATGCAGCCAAGCTCGAACAAGAAACATTGAACCAAGGCAGCACCAATATTTCCGAAACTGGGACTCCAGTGCTCAGTCGATGGAGAACGACATAATAGTTGAAGGATTTTTAGAATGCGAAAAGAAACATGGAGTCAGATACATGCATATGATCGGCGATGGAGATAGTTCCGTATTTGCATCAGTGCAACAACAAGTTCCAATTTGGGGAGTACATGTCAAAAAGTTGGAATGTGCCAATCATGCTACCAAGTGCCTGCGGTCGAGTTTAGAACAACTTGTTTCTGAAAAGCCCCAATATAAGGGAAAAGGGAAGCTAACAAAGCGAGCGATTGTGCAGTTAGTGACAGGTGTTAGATGCGCGATAAGAATGAGGAGTGATGAAGCGGTTGATAGATATGTAGCCATTGACACATTAAAAAAGGACATAAGGAATGCAGGACGACATGTATTAGGTATTCATGACCTATGCTCAACCGACTTTTGTAAGCATAAAGACACGCAACAAAGTAGACATGAAGATCAGACTGAAGACGACATTGATGATAGTGAAGTACGAGATAGTTCTGAGGATGTTCTGGACGATCAATGTAGATATTGGAAAGATAGTACAAAGGAATTGAGTGAAAGTGAAATGTACAAGATCAGACAAGGAGGTGACAGAAGTGAAGTACATGTTGATGAAGTAATGTTGAAGGATATTTATCTGTACTTAAACAGGTTAGCCATGAAAGCTGATCGCCTCATTGGCAACTTTACATCCAATTTTGCAGAGTCATGGATGAACATAAGGTGTAAATTTGATGGTGGCAAAATGTACAATAAGTGTTTCCGTGGCTCGTTTTACGGCAGATGCTATGGTGGGGGACTGCGATCAATGAAAGGACCTGCATGGTCACCTATGTATACGTCAGTAACGGGAAAAAGAGCCGATTCTGTATTCATCGACACATATAGGCGTAGAGCCAAGCAGTTTGAAAAGAGCATACGGTCTCAGAAGAAGCCTGAAAATAAGTTAAAGAAGAGAAAAAGGAAACTGGAGGGTCAATCCCAGTGCAACACTAAAAGGGCAAAGTTAGACTATGGACCTAATATCCTCAGTGATGAACCGGACATACCTATGACTGAATTGAACAAAGAATGTGAGGAACTGTATGTGAACAGTGTTGACCTACAGGAACATGAAATAAAGCATGTGGAAAGAGCAACTGTCGATCAAAGCCTGAGTGATAGGTGGTTTCACGAACGAAAACTTAGGCTCACAAGCTGTTCATTTGGTGAAATTGTATGCAGGTCCCCGAATAACAACAACCCTGCAGTGGTTAAAAGGCTGTTATACACAACATTTAGAGGAAACAGATACACAGCCAAAGGATTAAAAGAAGAGTCATCAACCATAAAGGAATACATTATGAATAAAAACCGAGAATGCAACACTATATCAGACGTCAAACCATTAGGGTTTATGATAAGCACAGAGTTTCCATACCTTGGAGCAAGCAGTGACGGTTTGGTGGTTGAAACCGACGGTGGTGAAGGTCTTCTTGAAATGAAGAACTTGCTTCAAAACAATGTTTTGCCAATAACAGATGCAGTTAAACAGATTAAGACATTTTGTTTGAAAGAAGATGAACATGGCACTGTACAACTGAAAAGAAATCATAAATACTTCTACCAGGTACAAGGCCAACTGAACATATTAAATAAGCCCTGGTGTGATTTTGTTGTCAGGAGAACGGACCCACACGACATTTTTATAGAAAGAATTTTAATAGATAGACAGTTATGGATAAAGGTGATGGTTCCAAAATTGTCAGCCTTCTATTTTACACACATGTTACCAGAGCTTGCTGTACCAAGATTTAAATGTACATCTGGGATTAGAAAACCATCCATCCCTTGGGTAAGTTTAGGAAGTATATAAATGAGTATGAACATTCCTGTATAAATTTGACAAGTACAGATACAGCAACAAGCTCATAAAGATACTCAAGTGATATGAAAACGCAACACTGGAATTTCCGCTATATATTGTATGTACAATATGCTGCTTTTAATCGAATGGTACATGGCTACGTAAGACCTTTTCTTTTGGAAAAAATACTAAAACAACAAATAATACAGCAAATAGTATTCCTGCAATGTTTCATTATTCACAGAGTACGGGTTTGGCTCAATCATGTGAGCAAACTTAGGATGCCAAATTTTGCAAACTATTTACGTTAAATACAGTACTGAACTAGCTCAATTTTTCGAAGAGCAACTTCAACATTGATGAAGTTCTTGTTACAAAGTGTAGTGTGATTAAAACGTCTACAGCATCACAGTTGTGTCCTTTCTCTAGTTAACTGCAACTTTTTTTTAAAAAAAACATCTTGGGATTTCTTTGGAATATTATGTGCAATTAAGTGTGCAGTATATACAATATATAGCGGAAATTCCCGTGTTGCGTTTTCATATCACTTGAGTGTATATCTTTATGAGCTTGTTCGCCTCTCACCGCTGCGGGTTCGAATCCCTCTGTGAGCTCGACTTGTGAGAAACTGTCGATTCTTACAGATGGCGGGAGGTGTACAGTACTGGTTCTAACCAGGAAAAGTGGGTGGGCTCCACCACAAAAAATCGACCGTAAATATATATATATAACGTTACATGTGTTGAAAATGACGTAAAACACAATCCAAACAAAACAAATCAATTGATAATTATTTGAAATTTGTGTCTAATTTATGATGTTTTCAATTTATGTTATACATGTGTGTACTATTAATGCCTGATAGGCGAATGATAAATTTATATAAAAGAAGATATTTTAGTTTGAAAGTAATGAACAGTGGTGTTCATGAAATTGTATGAATATGATCCTGATAACATACTATATCTATTTAATTCATAAAAGTGATAAAAACAAATTGCTTTTTATTCTGTTACTGTTGTACATCTTTTTTTTTTTATTCATTTGTAGTGAAGAATCCACATTAGCTTTAAAAATGTTACAACGCAGTCGTTTAAAGCATCTGCTATTCAAACGCATTCATCTGTATTGTATATTAATAAGTATAAGTATATATATATATAATAATATAGATGGGGAAAAAAACATTTATACAGTGCTACAGTTTATAAAAACCCAAGCGCTTTCGGCTTACGCCTTCATCAGGAGTACACAAACACGAAAATAACAAATACGAAACAAAAAAACACTAAAATACACGGCAGTTTAAATAAAACTATTTAAAAAACATCTTATCGTTTGGCACTGTATTTGTTATTTTAGTGTTTGTGTACTCCTGATGAGGTATTTTGTAGATGTATGTATTTTCTCACCCTTGTATATAATAATAATATATATATATATATATATATAGGGGGGGGGGGGGGGGGGGTGGGGGGGGGGGAAGCAATACATATTGTGTGTCAGGTGAGTGGTGGGAGAGAGGTTCCGTTAAATATATTATTCATATTTTTCAATTTATATGGATACTTAATTCATGCCATGATGTAACATGTTTATCGTTTACTTCAGTTCTCCTCGGAGTATAAAGCAAGGCGTACGTTAAGGAGAATTTCAAGAGACAGCAGTCCAACATCACCCAATGAAGTGTCTGTATGCGCACTGAGTGATGATCCTCCAGCAAATGTGATAGTACAGGTACGTTATTAAAGCAGAAAAATACAACCATACCATTAAAGGCACATTTGAAGTTTTAAGGTAATTAGATGAAAATGTAAATTTTTCGTCTCATCATAAATTGTACAGAAAAGAAAACCACTTTAAATGGAATGATCCTTGCCATGTCATACCGACTTAAAAAAGTGTGGATGAACAACTTTGCATTATATGCTTTAATGATTTGTTGCTTTCATTGGCATTGAAAATCATTTTAAGCGCATGTTAGGCAATGCATGACAGTTAATTTTCAGTGCATGAGTCTGAACTTATTCCTAGGTACCTCCTGCCATATGTAATGATAGAACCTTTCTCACAAGTCAAGCTTCCTGTGGTATAAGAACTGAGCATTGTGGCTTTAGAAGGTTTCAAATGCTGCATGTTTGCCCTCTTCAGCAATGAAGCGCTTTCAAAGAATATTTTATTTAAAAAACATTTCTAAAGTGTATAATTCCTATAAAGCAATCTCATGAATATGGTATTTACTCTTTAAAGTTATAATAATTCTACTATTACATGGTATATTTCATATATAGGTATTATTTTAAAACAAATATTTACGTAACCATTTCTTTTACATTTTCAGACAACACAGCCACTGATTGGAAATATTCGGAAAATATTACCATCAACTAGTACAGGTGCTCACACGGTACAAGGCTCAGAGAAGTTTAAGGTATGTTTTTAGTATGTTAAAGGTATTATCAACACTATTAACATGTAGCATTAATTAAATTATATTACATTCAATCACACTGCATAAACAAGGCAATAAATATTTATGGCCACTTTAAAGAAGAAAATAAGTTCTGTTAAAGAAAACAGCAATTACCGCTAATAATATCTCACTGAGTCTGGTTATTTTGACCAACAAGAAATAACACAATAAACATATATGTACGCGTACGTACAAGTACATGTAATTACATTCCTTATCACCTCCTGTTTTATGTAAATAAATTATGTTCAGTATATCTCACCCAAAAAAGAAACATCTACGGTAATTTCTGCACTAAAATTATTGCAACATTATATGCTGTTGCCTATAGGACATATTGTTGTATTTATGATTTGCATTATCCTACACATGACTTTCAGAAATACATTTTTAAAAATAACTATTATAAATGTTTAACTTCATATTTTGCCTTAGCCCAAAGTGAAGCAGCCCCCTCATGTATGTTCAGCAACAAATTCGTCTACATTTGAAAGAGTTCCACACTCGCAACACACATTGCATACAACACAGTCAAGGTAATTTTAATGATTTGTATGTGCAGTTTCATCATTGTAATACAACTTAAATGTCATGTGATAGAGGGTTGATCTGTTCTTAGGGCAATTCCAGAATTAAATCTCATACGGTTAATTCTGACATGGCCCTTACCAGATTAAAAATACTGTAACTTATTTATTTCGATATCTAGTATGCCAACTTCAAAAGATCAAACATTGATTTGCAATTGACCATTATTTAGTTTTATATCTTCAACAAATTTAGTCGAAATAATTGCTTTGAAATTCATAAATATTTACTTTTTGCAATCATTTACAATCACTGTGAACAATATGAAATAAAATCCTTCATGTATTTTTTATTAAACAGGTCCGGCAGACAAAGAAAAGTGAAGTTTGTAGGCAGGCGTATTTGTCATGAATGGGATGAAGGTGGTGGAAAATTGGCATGGTATACTGGGACCGTGTTGAATGTGAAGTCAGGGAAGGACGGAGAGTGTAGTGCTGTTTATGAGGTGTTCTATGACAAAGAGGATACTACATACGAAGTAGAAGACCTGCACATCGACTACTGCAAGGGATCCCTAAAATTCATAGACGTTTAGGTACTACTCACAACATACTTTCTTCTCATAACATTTATTATACCCAAAAGTAGGACGGACCACTTACCAGATACTCAAATTTCTGTTGTCCACATAGATTGTTTTGGTACAGTGCAAAT
The DNA here is from genome assembly GCA_037043455.1 of Cyrtodaria siliqua. Lineage (NCBI taxonomy): Eukaryota > Metazoa > Mollusca > Bivalvia > Adapedonta > Hiatellidae > Cyrtodaria > Cyrtodaria siliqua. The sequence continues at coordinate 30,687 of JAWPHD010009769.1, read as the reverse complement.
AAACAGATTTAATAATTAATGCAAGCTGAAATTCACCTTACATCATGTACATTGAAAAGAAGTTTTTATCATTTATTAAACCACCATACAAATAACAACTTCATACACTCTTTTAACCGCCTCCATTACTGTTTTATGCATGTTTATATGAGTGCAGACATTTTTCTACAGCATCTATGGATATTTATTTACATAATATACCTCTAACATGATTTAACATGATTATGGGGAGGTATTTTTCTAAACTACACCTCACGGCAGTATGCATGCCATGCATTATTATGATAAATGCAAATACGAAGAAATGTCACGGTTCCATCTGTAATTTATATACACGTATATTATTGTTTGAGAGAAGGCAAAAAGCAAAGTAGTGAGAAAGTCAGTTTATTTTTTATACTGAAAGGAAAAAAGAAACGCAGGGTGCGTATTTCCGCTATATATTGCATATACTGCACACTTAATTCCATATATATTCCAAGGAAATCCCAAGATGTTTTGTAAAAAAAAAAGTGCAGTTAGCTAGAGAAAGGACACAACTGTGATGTTGTAGACGTTTTAATCACAGTACACGTTGTAACAAGAAATTCATAAATGCTGAACTTCCTCTTTGAAAAATTGAGCCAGTTCAGTACTGTATTTAATGTTAAGTGATTGCAACATTTAAAGCCTAAGTTTGCTCACCTGCTTCAGCCAAATGCCCATTCTGACGATAATGAAACTTTAAAGGGGTAACCATTGGTGTGTTCAGTGCTGTTTAAACCTTCTTTCTAAAAGGACAGGCCTAATGTCGCCCTGTACCATTCGATTAGCAGTAGGATATTAAACATACAATATATAGCGGAAATACGCACCCTGCGTTTCTTTTTCCTTTCAGTATATTTCAAATCAGTTACAAACTTTCATTTCAACTGTATCTTGTATATTATTAACAGGTTGAAGTATATTTCAATACTTTAATCAGAAACTAATAAACCTTTGTCACACCTTACAATGCCAAATCATATTACTTTTTCAGCCAGTGACACTAATACCCACCATACCTGCTACAGAACTACTTTCGTGTGGTGTTTACATTTTGATGTCCTCCATATTGGATTGTTGTGAGAAACTGGATGACATAGACATTTCTATTGATGGATTGTGAGTCATATGGACACTTTAAGGAGATTTAAGTTTCCTTTGCCCCTGGACAGATAAATGAAGATTTGAAATATATCGTTGAAAAACACATAATTTCTACAACATTGTGCACCTTCATCCACTGAATTTGGGTATGTTTAAAGTGACTTTTTTCATTCAAGTACAACTATTTTTTTTAATCCACTGATTAATTGCAGTGTAACAATATGTATTTTCATTATGCCAGGATAAAAGTATTCATCTCACTGTCTTTTGCTTCAATTTTTTGGTTTTTATAAACCACTGTCAGTTTTATCAGAAAGTGTGACGGCCATCTTGGAAATACCTTAACGGGATGAAAAAATAGGTAGGAAGGCATGTTTTCTCTCAAAAAAATAGCTAAGTTATAAGTAGGATAACTGAACAACGGCTTAATAGTTTTACACGAAACTGGCAGTAGATCACATAATTATCATACAAATCAGATAAAAAGGAAAATACAAAACAATCTTAATGAGAATGTTTATAAAAATATATATTGCACATTGCAGGAAATAGAACTCATGAATTTTAGACTATTTTTGTATATAACTTGCAATATATTACCTTGATAGCCTTGTCTAGGTTGTGCCAGCCATTACAAAGTAAACACTATGTATAAAGTTGTTTTAATCTGTTTAGATCACCGGTCTTGAAATCAAATATTGTAAGTAGCATAATCTATAAATAGAATTTGAACGCGTCGTGACGAATCATATACCATGACCAGAATATACCATGCATTTCATTTGTGTTGATTATGTACATTGATTTTGTTTCTTGAAAAACAACTTTGACAGGATTATTAACTGGCTTAAGGATATCAAGGTAACATATTGCAAGCTGTATTGTAAAATTAGATTTATACTTGAGAGTTCTAATTTATGTTGAACTCACTTTGAAGTGCCCTATTAAAACCTCTTTATTTTAGTTTTGAAATCAGTTTGTTTGTTTCTAACTATGATAATGAGATGAGATGAGATGAGGTACTGTAAGTTTCATGTAAAAAATATGTAGAGTGATATATCCAATTTTGAATCTTTCTATTGTTGAAGGGGACATAATCCATAATAAATAGTAAAAACATTAGTTTTCAGAACAGTTCATGATCGCTCCGCTATGCATTCACTACAACACAGCCAGAACACATTGTTTTTGTGGGTAGGGTAACATGTTGTTGGGTCCGGGGTAAAAACGGCGGTCGGTTGGGTTACAGGAAAAAAAAAAAGAATTGTTTTGTTTTGACATTAATGAATATGTTCATACAATCTTAAGTAGGAATTCGTCCTAGAACGAACTGTACATGTACGTCATAAAGAATTCTAGCTCACATGTTCTGTGAAGGCTTGAAGAACAACACATATAATGATTCAATGTACGTTTGGCTCTGTGTGATATCTCAGATAATATGTCTCTGCGAAGGCCATTGTATGATCGTAAGAGGTGACTAATAAGGTTTAATACACGGAGTTGCAATAAGCCATATGTTTCTTCAGCGGTAGTGAAGTTTCCGAAACCATGCCTCATATTTTTATCTCGATGTCAACATAGTGGGCCGGAGAGTTCATATTTGTTTTCCGGATTTTGTTTTCTGTAATTACTATTTGTCCCATCTCGAATAGCTTCTAGTGTCCCATCTCTAGTATTTTCTACTTGTCCCACCTCTGGGTTTTTGTAATTGCTACTTGTCCTATCTCTGGTATTTTGTAATTACTACTTGTCCCATCTCTAGTATATTTTAGTTACGACTTGTCCAATCTCTATTATTTACTACTTTTCCCATCTCTAGTATTTCCTACTTGTCCCATCCTTATTATTGTTTATTAACATTTGTCCCATCTCTAGTATTTCCTACTTGTCCAATCGCCAGTATTGTTTATTAATACTTGTGCCAGCTCTTGTGTTTTTTACTTGTGTCATCTCTAGTCGTTTCCACTTGTCCCATCTCTAGTATTTCCGACTTGTCCCATCTCTAGTATTTCCTACTAGTCCCATCTCTAGTATTGTTTATTACTACTTGTTCCATCTCTAGGATTGTTTATTACTACTTGTCCCATCTCTAGTATTGTTTAATTACTACATGTCACATCTTAAGTAGTGATTAATTACTACTTGTCCCATCTCTAGTATTTTCTATTTGTCCCATCTCTAGTACTGTTTAATTACTACTTGTTCCAGCTCTGGTATTTTTTAATTGTTCCATCTCCGGTATTTACAACTTGTCCAAACTCGTATTTCCTGCCTGTCCCATCTCTAGTATTTGTTTACTAATTGTTCCATCTCTTGTATTTTCTACTTGTCCCATCTCTAATATGTTCTACTTGTCCCATCTCTAGTATTATTTAAATACTACCTCTCCAATCTCTAGTATGTTTTACATGTCCAATCTCTAGTATGGTTTAATTACTGCTTGTCCCATATCTGGTATTTTATAATTGTCCCATCACTAATATTTTCTACATGTGCCATTTCTAGTATTGTTTAATTACTACTTGTCCTATCTCTGGTATTTTCTACTTGTCCCATTTCTAATATTTTATACTTGTCCCATCTCTAGTATTGTTTAATCACTACCTGTCCCATCTCTGGTATTTTCTACTTGTCCCATTTCTAATATTTTCTACTTGTCCCATCTCTAGTATTGTTTAATTACTACTTGTCCCATTTCTGATATTTTCTCCTTGTCCCATTTATAGTGTTTTTTACTTGTCCCATTTCTAGTTTTGTTTAATTACTACTTGTCCCATCTCTGGTATTTGCTCCTTGTCCAATCTATATTGTTTTCTACTTGTCCCATCTCTAGTATTGTTTAGTTACTATTTTTTCCATCTCTGGTATTTTCTACTTGTCCAATCTCTAGTATTTTCTACTTGTCCAATATGTAGTATTGTTTAATTACTACTTTTCCCATTTCAGGTATATACTCATTGTCCCATCTATAGTATTTTCTATTTGTCCCATTTCTAGTGTTGTTTAATTAGTACTTGTCCCATCTCTGGTATTTTCTCCTTGTCCCATTTATAGTATTTTCTACTTGTCCCATCTCTAGTATTGTTTAATTACTACTTTCCCATCTCTAGTTTTGTGTAATTTCTACTTTCCCATCTCTAGTTTTGTGTAATTACTACTTGACCCATCTCTAGTATTTTCTATTTGTCCCATCTGTAGTATTGTTTAATTATTACTTGTCCCATCTCTGGTATATTCTATTTGTCTCAGCTCTAGTATTTTCTGATTGTCCCATCTCTAGTAGTTTCTACTTGTCCCATCTCTAGTATTGTTTAATTACTCCTATTCCCATCTCTAATATTTTCCACTTGTCCCATCTCTATTATTTTCTGCTTGTCCCATCTCTAGTATTGTTAAATTGGTACTTGTTCCATCTCTAGTAATTTCTTCTTGTCCCATCTCTGGTATTGTTTAATTACTACTTGTCCCATCTCTGGTATTTTCTATTTGTCCCAGCTCTAGTATTTTCTGCTTGTCCCATCTCTAGTAGTTTCTACTTGTCCCATCTCTAGTATTGTTTAATTACTACTTGTTCCATCTCTAGTATTTTCTACTTGTCCCTTCTCTATTATTTTCAGCTTGTCCCATCTCTAGTACTGTTAAATTACTACTTGTCCCATCTCTAGTAATGTTTACTTGTCCCATCTCTAATATTGTTTAATTATTACTTGTTCCATCTCTTTTAGTTTTTACATGTGCCATCTCTGGTATTGTTTAATTACTATTTGTCCCATCTCTGGTATTTTCTACTTGTCCCATCTCTGGTATTTTTTACTGGTCCAATCTCTTGTATTGTTTAATTACTACTTGTCTCATCTCTGGTGTTTCCTACTTTTCCTATCTCTGGTATTTTTTACTTGTCCAGTCTCTAGGATTGTTTAATTATTACTTGTCTCATCTCTGGTATTTACTACTTGTCCAATCTCTCGTAGTTTCTACATATACCATCTCTAGTATTGTTAAATTACTACTTGTCCAATCTCTGATATTTTTACTTGTCCCATCTCGAGTATTGTTTAATTACTACTTGTCCCATCTCTGGTATTGTTTAATTACTACTTGTCCCATCTCGAGTATTGTTTAATTACTACCTGTCCCATATCTTGTATTTTCTGCTTGTCCCATGTCTGGTATTTTCAACCTGTCCCATCTCTGGTATTGTGTAATAACTATTTTTCCCATCTCTGGTATTCATGATGTTTTGTTTTGACTTGCAGAACCAACATGTCTAAACGAAGACCACAGTTTCAGGACACTGGCTTATCCATCGCTTCAGCAAGAAGCAACATAGACGGATTAATGAAAGAGGCACGAAAAAGCAGAATGTGTGCAGCATTTTTTCAGCAAATGGACAGCATGACAGAGGAGAGGGTTGCACAAGCACAAGATTCTCAAAGAGTGTTTAAGAATAAGAGACATGTTGTTACTCCAGAAGTGCTGTCCCAGTTTCCCGACTCCCCGTCAGCTCAGAGACACATGGTGGCTTACCAGTATTACTTGCATGGAATGATGGCATTAGCTTATTACCAGAAAGACAAAGTCGAAACTGATGCAGACTGTGAACAACTTCTACCTGGATTTCATGGATATGCAAGGGGTCATATGCTTGAAGGTCACATGATGTCCAGGAAACATAGTCAAACTATTGGAGCAATACCTCAAGTTAAGACCAAATGATGTTCTAGTTGAATACTTCAAAGTTTGTTTTATCTCATTGGACAAACCTGCAGATGGTGTAACAGATTATGAGTTTAGCAAAGACAACATTCGATCTATGGAAGTACTGGTTCATAATATTCTTCCATTTGAATCTATGGAAACTGAAAGAAACGTTTTAATTGAGCTTTATTACACCCTAGGAGCCATCTATGTATCAACACATCAAACTGTCAGAGCTTTAGATTCATTCGAGAAGTGTTACAGTTTGGATACAAGCAACATTGCCGCTCTTTATGCAGTTGCATACCAGTACATGGAAAGTTCCCCAGAAAAGTCGATTCGTCTGTTAAACAAGTATCTCGAGCTGGCGCCTAAATGTGACGACAAATACCCAAATGCATATTACTTGCTTGGGATTGTAAGCATAACACATTACAAGGACTTCAAGTCAGCTGTAAAATATTACAAACTGGGACTGAAAGCGGAGGAAAATTGGAGGCTACCGTGGCAAAGAACTTTAAATGATTTTCCACCAAAACTAACCTTAGAGATGACAGTTGGCATGATGTATTCAATACCAGGTCACAAAAAGGCATTGGCTTAATAAAATGATGTGTTAAAATCCCACTTATTTAAATAGGAAAGTGCTATTTGTATCATTTAAATAATTATAGGTCTACGTCATCCTAGTTTGACAACTTCATATTCAATGCGGATTACTTACCTATATGTTCAAGTGTAAGATATGTAGTAGTGTTTGCAAGGGACACACGACAATTTTCAAGTATTTATTGGGAATTAAATTTACACTAGATTTAGTACAATGTTAACTTTTAAGCTGCTTGCATATAACTAATTAAAAGGTTATCAAAGTTTTCAAAAAACAACAACGTATGTTTAATATATTATTGGTGCAGTTTATTATCAACAGTGTGCAGTTATGGAAGTTATGTAGAAAAACTAACGGGACGCTGCAAGTTTTAAAAATTCAAGATAGCCTTTAAGGACCAATTCCCAGCCTGTTGTGAGGGGTGGGAGTGTGGTGGTGGTGTGGTGGAGTTGGTGAGGTGGAGAACTTGTTTAGATAAATGTAAATTATTGTTAAACATAAACTTGCATTGGGAAATGTAGTTATTCAAATTCGGCATCTCAAATCTTTGTATGAAGTAAACATATTAAAACATGGAAGCAGGTTTTCAATATTTGTGTTTTGGTTTTATTTTTGTTCTAAAAACAATGAAGACTTACCAACAAGGTTTTACATTTAGTATAGCTAAATTGTTAACGTGTTGATATGTTTTCTTATTAAAGCACACAAAGTGTCTATACCCTAGATCAATATGCAATATAACAATGCTATTAAAAGAATCACATCTGCAGTAGGACCTCAAATTACATACGTTAGCTAAGTACTCATGAAGCATGCTATCGGTGAATAAGCCAGCCTTTTGACCAGCTAGTGCATGGAAATAGATCCTTAAAGCTACACACGCTATAACTAAATAGTATGCTGCATTGTAGGCCTTTCTAAATTTGTAATTTCATGTTCATCATTTCATGACGAAACCGGGTTTGTAAGCGATCAAATTTAAGGCAGAACATCATTTTTTTTTAAATACATAGAGTTGTGCAAATCATACCTGCAAAGAGGTAGCATTATAATTTATTTAAAAATAAAAAAAGTTTTGTCACTCATGGGACCCGGAACACGCAGCCTTCTAATATGCTGTAGGGCGCTCTAACGACTGAACTTTTTATAGAAACAGCTTGCGGAGGATATGGTATATCTTGCGGAGAATATGGTATATTTAGGACCATTTATTATGATGCAAAATAGCTGAACATATTTGAACGCACCTCAATATGTATCAGCATAACGTTAATCATGTCGAATATGTCGCGATTTTTATCTCGACTATTCTAAGAATAAGGAGACACATATATTTCAATAACTGCAAGTCATATATCAATAAAACTTATGTAAAACTTAGAGTATGTTAGTAATATCAAGGGCAATTGTAGACATTATTTACTTACGTATTTCAATGAAGTTTATACTTTGAAATCTCATGAACAAACGTTATAATTCAATTAGTTTCTTGATAAAGAAATATAAAAAGATCGGACAGGGAAAGTAGCATTCAAGGAGGACAGTCAACCAAAAAACACAGAAACAAACACGCAAACAGACAAACAAGAAGGCAAAAGTAATATTAAATGCAAATATGAAACCATTGTAATCGGGATAAAACCGTTGGTAAAAAGGCCACTGGGGGTTTAAACCAGGTTCTAGGGTGCACCAAACCTCACACTTACCCTACTGTCATCCCAATAAAACAGGTCAGTGTAAATAAGGAAGTCCCCGCCATGATCTTATCTCTAACCATCAAGGCAGCATCAATAGGCAATATAAGTAAAACACAAATATGCTCGTGTAAATATAATACAAAAAAACAATAGCCTAGAAAGCCACAATAAAGGTACGCAATGACTTGGCAGAAGCCAGAGCAACAAGAGAATAAACCATTAAGGGCACGACAAGAAAAATCATAGACAAACATCAAACATCACCGTCCCAATGGGCTTTAGGTAGGCGTCATCATAGGGTACACAGCCTGTCCGGTCATCGTACAATTAAAGAGGAAAGCATAGTGGCGAACTGTAAAACGGTCCACCACCAAGCATGCAGTACGTTGCAAAATGATAGAATCATAACCTCTTTTGATAAGCTTTTTAACAAGTTTAACATACATAGTATGAAAGTGATCATGACCAAGAATCTTACGAAGTTTATAAATCACATTACCATATAAGTCAGGTTGTGATAGTCCTTGTCGCAGAAGAGTCCTTAAATTACTTTTATATTTGGAAAGAAGATAAGTTTACTACCTAACAATAACTCATTTGCGAAACAGATTTAATTTTAGCTTTGTTATATCGTATTTTTATTAAAACCGATTTGCCAATTTCAAATTATTCTCCTCGCCTTTCACCGCTGTAGGTTCGAATCCAACTGGGAGCTTGACTTGCAAGTGAAAAAGTGTAAATTCTTACTGATGCGGGCTGTATACAGTACTGGTTCTACCACAGAAAAAAGTGCGTGGTCTGCCTCCACCATATAAAATTGATATGAAGTTTTAAAACTGTATGGCTGTTATTGTGAGAGAAATGCACTAAATTAACAAAAAAATGCACTAAATTAACATACTACAAAAATAGGTCAAGGTCATTCACACTGATCAACTTATGGTCCGAACATGTGGTCGTCGTTTCGATTGTGTATGCTATGTTTTAAGGTTTTAACGCTATATTACCTTTTTTTGTGAGAAATGACTTACTGAACAAATGAGTACTGATGATAGGAACGATATGCTGGCATGTAGCTGTGAGGCTGTATGAAGGTTGAATTGTTTAAAGACATCACACCAGAATCAAAAGATCACGGACATTTTACAGCTAGAGACGATCACAATCTTGTTAATCCTCTACTGCGGAAAATATTTATTGAGGCCCTGACATAATTTTATATAAGACTTCAATGTGCAATGTTTCTTACAATTGCTAAATGTTCATTTTACTGTTTCGAATAGAAACATTTAAATATGGCAGATTAAAAAAAGGCAAAATCTGCAAATTCAATTTATTTTATTATAACAAATATGTATAGACTGAAATAATACACAATAAACAACATTACAATCTTGAAAAAATATCCTTTCTAGTTCCACATAAATAAATATTATGTCCTATGTATGGTATTTTCTCTAAATTGGGATCCAGCATCCAGATGTAAAACAGATAAAAATGATGAGCCAAGTCGTATTATCATAACAGACCCTTTTGCAAAACAGCTTTATTATCGACAATCAAAAGTTTTGACGTTTACAAAACTCCCCAGAATTACATTTTCAGTATGAACTCTTATTTAGTGGAATCTTTTAATAACACACTAAACATTTTTCACGACAAAAGGATAGGTTCTTGTGGTGATATACAGTACATTTTAAAAACAAACTTAGCTGTGTGTCATTGGAATGAAAACATTAGTTTGGACAACTCACGTCGATCATCCTATGGATACCGAAATCGAATTTGGTTGAGATGTGTCAGTTTATTGTTCAAAGACTGTATTTGGAGACCATTTTAGAAGACCCATTAATATAAGTTTACACATAATTATTATTAAATTAACAATATAATATGTGTTATCTTAAACTTAACCAAAATCAATACTGAAAATATTGAAATTAAATCATGCTGGTAGTGTTACACATAAAATTCAGAAATAATTAAATCGGATTTAAAATTGTTTGTCGGGCCTCATAATATAACGGTACATACCAATCACCAATTTTGCATGAAATTCTCGTACTTTTCACAATGCATGAAAAAAACAATCATAATTATGCCCCCACTATTTCTATAGGATGGATTAGGCTGGTGTGATGTCTTTAAGGACCTATTCCCAGTGCTAAATGTTCATTGACAAGGCATGGAAAGTTTGCTTATTTACTGCTAACATGCTACATGACCGATTTAGCTCAGAGCACGAGTAAAGTTTTCTCTTTGAAATGCATCGGTATATTGAACAATAATATCCAGGGTACAGTGCTTTGTGGGGTATAGAATCACTTGGGTTAAACGTCTAATTTTAAAATGAAAGGAAACGGTTTATTTAATTTCTGATTTAGATTTACCCTTTTAGTTGTATGATTGCAAAATTTCTAAAATTATTGTCCTGAAATTGTGATTTTTTAATAGACGTTTTTGCACTAATATTTACATAATTTCATTTCATCCTTAAAAGTGCCAAACTTCAACAAGTTACCTTAATTGATGATTGCATTTTGGCTTTTGTCCCTAACATTTGTTAAAACAGCAAAACATTATTTCTGAGTTTATTTTGACAGTATGAATTTTTCGTTTCAAAAACACACTTCATTCAGGTAGTATAGAATCATTTTTTCTGAGAGGTGTTGCACGTAGTGATATATTTTTCATGGAAAAATGTCCCAAATAATTTCACCGTTGAATAAATGTATGCTTATATGGTATATCTTCTAGCCTGGAAAGTTTTAAAATAATCTAAAATATATGAGCTGAGAAAATTGAATTTAAATAAGGAAATGATTCTTTACTAACAATGATTCTATACACCCCAAAGCACTGTATAGCAGTATATAATACTTCAGATTGTTACTGTTATCAAGAAAAAAAGCAAATTAACAAGTAAGCTGTACTAGCTACAAACATTTGTTGAAAATTCATTGTTTTTAGAAAAAAAGCACACCAAAATACACAACTAATGAAATACCTGCTTTTATGTTTTAATATGTTGGTTTCATACAAAAGCTGTATTGGAAGAGCCTCATCAACTGAAACAAGATTGAATACAACCATTTGCTCATGCAATTTTGTGTCTAACAGTGATTTACAGTTACTTATACGAATTCTATCCCTCTCAAATACTATAGGCCTGAAATAGTTTCTTAATGACAATTTGATGTTATACTTTATGAGCAGATATTAAAATCGAACAGAAAAAGTAACATTCAAGGACGACAGTCAACCACAAACACACACAGAAACAAAGAACAAATTTAAAGATGAATAAAAGTCCAAAAAAGACATCACAAACACAAAACGGTTGACAATAGGGCTACAGCCTTGAAACGGTCAGTGGCAAAAAATGCCGCTGGGGGTAAACGAAGTGTGTGTCATTCATAGTGGGAATATATTTTCATTTTATAGATGCGTGTATGAAGTTTGGATAGAGTAATAAACGTATTAAACCACTTGAATGTAACAGTTTAAATGTAAAGTAACGAAAGTTCAAAAGTTGGTCAAAGATATACTGACGATCAATGAAAACGCACCATTAACTCCATATGTTTATGATAGAGACTTAGGATAGATAAACTCTATAGATTATGCGGTAGAAATTTTCGCAAACATTTATAATAAAACTGCTAAACCAATATTTTCCATTTTTTAAGTATTGAACCTTGATACCTAACGTGTCTTAAATGTTTACTGGTAGACTTTCATGACAAGCAGTTAATACAACTACTTACCTTGTAAATTAACATTGTTTACTACGGATTATCACAAAAAGCAAAATGTCCTAATTTCGGTGGGAATGTACTTCTTCTGTCATGTAAAATCCCTAAACAATCCCTAAAAAATCGTGTTTTACTTTTACAAATAATGTATGGTGCTGAGGTCCATCTGCAAGTTTATGGACTGGGCAGTCAGACCTAGAATGTTATATGGACCGTTGTTGTTATTGTTACTTACTCAACATTTAATTTTCTGGATATTTCTGGAAAAATATGAATTCTGGGAGTGAAGAGGTATTGCCATATTAGGGGAGACCATTCGGCGAAATATCTTATTATACCGAATCTGACTAAAACAATAAATAATACGTTTCATTTTTCAATTAAATTTGACCTCGTTTATTTTACACGTCCGAAAATAGATCTCTCGAATAGATCTATATAGTCTCTCAATAATAGTTTAATGTCGTATTTGACGGATTTTGATGAAAAATATAGAACCAGTGTGTGAGGTTTGAGTTTGTAGATACCAACACGCTAGTTCGTAAACGGACATATGATGGGTTGTAGATGTGGAAACCTATATTTGGCAATATTGTTTTCCTGGTAAAGTAGACACTGTTGTCGTAGTTAAAATACTTTGTAAGAGATAGTTAACATAAGTTATCTAAAGTATTATACTGCCTCCGTGATTAAAACACGGGGAAGGTAGTCTGTATGGTTAATACAGATACAGCTCATATATTAGTGTTACACATAATATAGCTGAGTACACTATACATTGTTTAGAGATAATCGCCTACTCTAATGTGAGCTTGGTGTGAGTACAGTATTAAGGATATACACATATAATAATCCGTTAAAATATACTGTAACATGCATAAAAAAACACTCGGAATTCCCCAGGGGGATCTCGCCAACATGGGAAGGCGAACCCTTTGAGGTCAATTGGGCGCTTTGCTTTGGCCAGATGCTTGCAAACCCCCTCTAATAAAGTCTTGTTCTTGAATAAAGCTGTTAGAAAAGTCTTTAAGGTCTTCTTTCATGGATGGAATGTTGGCTCTCTTCCATAAATAGATACGCCGCTGGATAGTCTTCTGTCTTTTAGAAATGATGTTGGTGTCAACTAACACGATGTCGTGGTCGCTAATTCCAGGGAATGGAGAGCATCTATCTAACAAAGTGGTTCGGTTGGTACAAAAGATGTCGAGAATGTTGTCATTTCTGGTTGGCAAGTGGATCATCTGTTGACTTCCAATACCGTTGATGGTGTCAATAAATGTTTAGTTGATGGGTACTGGGTATTGGTGGCCATAAATGGTGTCTGTATACCAACTCAACATCCGGAAGGTTGGCATTACCGCCTAGCCATATGATATGGTCCTTGTACTGAGCATGGAGATCGGTAATGGCCTTGACAAGGCATATCACAACCCTCATTTTATGGAGATGTGGTCTATAAACTTCGAAAGTTAAAGGGGTCTGACGGGTTTCCTGACCGCTTTACAAATTTAATCAGGAAGTTCGTCAGAAAAGGATATAACCCTTTGGTTTTACAGCGCACTGCATGTTAGTGATTGACCCCTCTACAGTCAGTCATTACGCTTCATTTTTCACTTGTGCGATGACTGGACTACCTCTTGGGACTCTATGATTGTACCTACTGAAACCCCAACTAAGGGAGGTGGGTGCATGAGCTTTCGTCCCTCGAGTTTTCTGGTCGTACCCTAGATTGGTTTTCTCTTTAGCTGCAACTACTATGGTTGTTCAGTACGATTCTGGATACATCCTGAGACGTTTATTATTTTGTATGTGTTTCTTTAGTTTGTTTCTCAGGATGTGGACTTTATTGTTAGAGAATTCTTTTTGATGGGATGTTGTTTTGTTTACACTGTCTTGTCTAATTGGGCGTTGAAGACAGGATAATAGCGAGGATTGTGCGCATATAAAATCGATTCAAGCTAACCAGTAGGCCTTATTGCCTACTGACCGTTCCAAGTCTGTAACCCTGTCTTCACCACCTTTTCTGTTGTATTGTTTTTACAAATGTGTAAGTACTCAAACTTGTTTTGTTTTGTTTACACTGTCTTGTCTATTTGGGCGCTGAAGACAGGATAATAGCGAGGATTGTGCGCATATAAAATCGATTCAAGCTAACAAGTGGGCCTTATTGCCTACTGACCGTTCCAAGTCGGTAACCCTGTCTTCACCACCCTTTCTGTTGTTTTTTGTCTCTTTCATTGTATTTTCAAGTCCTTGTTTGCAGTACAGCGTGGACCTACGATGCCATTGCGCTCGGGCGCTGTGGTTTCTATAGAACCCTATATCTCATGTTTGCACAGTTCCTGAGTGTAGTCGCTGTTGTTATCCGTTGGTATATAGAAGCAACCAATGATGACCGGCTTCTTTAGGCTAGTGGTATTGAATGCAGCGGCAACATATTCTGATGTAGAAAGTGCATCAACCTCTGTGGCCTCCATGTCCTGCCTAGCAATGATAGCCAGCTGTTCGGATGGTCACGGCGGGCGACAAATCTGTAGTTGTCTGGTAAAACTTCTCGCTCAACTATTTAAACAAGTCCCGCCGGCTAATATTGTGTCTGGGGTATGAGTGATCGAGCAACTCCCAGAATGCTTCCCTCTTAGCTCGGATATTCTGAAAGTGGATATCCAGAACTCGTAGTTTCTTCTTGGAGGACGGGGACCTCCGACCTGTTGTCGAGGAAGAAGTGTATCTTGGTGAGCCAATGTTAGAGCTGGTGTTGAAAGAGGAAAATGAAGTTGTGTGACTTGGTGTTGTGCATGAATTGAATGCATCAAAATCCATGAAAAGGCTTGAGTTGAAGTTGGGTAGGCCACAGTTACAACAGGTCCAACTAACATCTGTATGCTCCAGAGCGTTGTATACAACAGTTGGCATCTGCAGACATTCCTTGTGGAACCAACGTTCACAGTTTGAACAAGCGATCAATCGGATTGTTCTTGACCAAACACAGGCTCTGCCAAACTCCACACAGTTCTGTGTCCTGGTTTAGGATGGCAAGCAGAGGCGTTGATGATAAGCAGGGTAAATAAATACAGTAAGTGACCGGACATACATTTCTTGGGTGTCATTACCAGAAGATGCTTATCGAATGTTGTACGGTTGTAGAGGAATAAACCGGAGAAAATCGAGCATATTTGTGTTTGAAACGTATCTAGGTGGACATGCTAACTCATACCAATGATCAGTGGTTGCTAGTAAAGCTGCAAAGATAGGCATCAACAGAAAGAATTTCATCCTGGCGAGTGGATGTTTGTAAATAATCCCACTTCCGGTCTGTGTGACGTCACTCTTGCGACTGAGAAAAAGCATGGAATTGTCGTCTAAACGGTGGAAAGACTGGTGGTCATGGGTTCCATGATGTCAATAGGGTACTCATGTATCAAACCAAACCAATAGTACAGGTTTCAGCTGGCGAATAACTCCAAAACCAAAATATTTTGTCTCCCGCCACTACGAGTGTGAACTTTCCATCACGCATGCGCACTCTACTCCTCCCATGGTTACCTGTTTGCCTAAATAATGTAAATGCTACGAGAAAATAAGAAAAGTCACAGTTTTAAAAAATCCCCAAAATCATCGAAAAACTAGCACTTATAGAAAGTATACCATCGACAATATAGTGCGTAACTTCAACAAACCAGCGCATATACACCTACAAACTTGTCTAGATTTCAGTGAAATGAGCATTTAAGAAAATAAATAAATATTTCGGCACATACTACTACAGTATATCATTTCACAAAACCAGTGTAAAGGACACAGCATTTAGACAAATATATTTAGAAGAAATGTAATAACACCATATACTTTATATTTTTCGCCTTCAGCTTAATAAAGCTAATATATCTGATAATAACGCTTCTTTTCTTGATTTAGATCTCTCGATTGAAAATGGTGAAATAATTAACAAATCTATGACAAGAGAGATGATTTTAATTTTGACATTGTTAATCACTCCCACTTGGATGGGGATGTTCCCCGCGCAACTTCTTATGGGGTGTATGTGTCTCAACTTATTCGTTTTTCAAGAGCTTGTACTCCAGTTGAGGACTTTAATATTCATAATCTTTGTATAACTAAAAAGCTACTCAATCAGGATTACCGTTACCATAAACTTCGTAAAACCTTTGCAAAATTGTATTATCGTGACACTGATCTTCTTTCCAAATATAAAAGTAATTTAAGGACTCTTCTGCGACAAGGACTATCACAACCTGACTTCTATGGTGATGTTTGATCTTTGTTAAACTTGTTAAAAAGTTTATCAAAAGAGGTTATGACCCTATCATTTTGCAACGTACTGCATGCTTGGTGGTGGACCCTTTTACAGTTCGCCACTATGCTTTCCTCTTTAATTGTACGATGACCGGACAGGCTGTGGACCCTATGATGACGCCTACCTAAAGTCCATTGGGACGGTGGCATTTGATGTTTGTGTATGATCTTTCTTGTAGTTCCCTTAATGGTTTATTCTCTTGTTGCTCTGGCTTCTGCCAAGTCATTGAGTACCTTCATTGTGGCTTTCTACGCTATTGTTTTTTTGTATTATATTTACACGAGCATATTTGTGTTTTACTTATATTGCCTATTGATGCTGCCTTGTTGGTTAGATATTAGATCATGGCGGGGATTTCTTTATTTACACTGTCCTATTTTAATCGGATGAGGCAGGGTAAGTGTAAGGTTTGATGCACCCTAGAACCTGGTTTAAACCCCCAGTGGCCTTTTTGCCAACGGTTTTATCCCGATTACAATGGTTTCATATTTGCATTTAATATTACTTTTGCCTTCTTGTTTGTCTGTTTGCGTGTTTGTTTAAAACCCCAGTGGCCTACTTTGCCACTGAGCGTTCCAAGGCGGTAGCCCTATTGTCAACCCTTTTGTGTTTGTGATGTTGTTTGCTTTTATAATTACTTTTGACTTTTTGTTTGTCTGTTTGCGTGTTTGTTTCTGTGTTTTGTGGTTGACTGTCCTCCTTGAATATTACTTTCCCTGTCCGATATTTTTATATTTCTTTGGCTTATTTTATATAAACATGTCGTAAAAGTTATCAGGGTTTAAAGCAGTGAAGAAAATGTAACTTAACTTTAGAAACAATTGAAATATCGTAAAAATACTGCGTTTGTTTACATTTTCAATGTCAATTCAATCCCGTTATTCAACTTAACCCGTCTACAAACTAGCGTGTTGATATCTAAAAACTCAAACTCGATTCGCACTTTACCTACATTGTTCTGTATGGGTAAATATATAGAGTGTGCTGACTGTAACCATTTAAAAGGCAATACAAATGGCTGGCCTAAGTTTAATTCCAGTAGTTATGTCATTGCGAATGTAAATCCATCATGGTGTATCATCAAACTAAAAAAACATCCACTTTTAATTTAACCCTTAACCCGCTAAGCACAACTATAATAGCCTTTGCGTCCATTGTAATCCCAGATCAGCCTGCGAGTAAGTCATTTTCCCCCAACACACCCTGTTGTTACATAAATGGAATGGTCCTAATTCAAGAAAGAACAGTCCATAACATATATGTAGCGAGTTAAGGGTTAATTCGACAGAGCGGCAACATATCTATAACATATTTAGTTCATGAAAAGCACGTGGTTTGCACAGATGGTCCGGTCTATGTAATAAATGGACAAATCCGTGCACGAAGTAGGAGTAGATGTTGTATGTTGTTTTATGCTTTATAATCAAAGTGTACTGCAGTATGCAGAAAAATCAAATTGACGACGCCATTGCTAAAATTGTTGTTTTTAATTCCCCATAACTTCTAAACTAGTTAACCGATTTCAATAATTTACGACTCATTTTCCAAGTTATTTCCCATCCAATGATATAACTTCATAGGATTTTGGGACAAAAATGATCAACTGACATTTTTCACTGTAAATGACAATTCTGAAATACTGGACCAGTTTTAAAAACTATAGCTAATTTATTTAGACCATTTAAAGTCGAATGATATATATTAAACTTTTATTGTCTAAATAAATAAAAAATGTTTTTTGATATTGAAAAAAAGTAGTTTCGGCAGTGAAAAATAAACTCTATATTTCACACGTATGAAATACCACTTTTATTTCATTGCTAAAATCCACTATTTCACTGCTAAGCATAAAATAACAAGGTATTTTCTGCTAATTAATTATATATGAGGCGCAACACACGAAAACGTCACTTCGAACGTTTAGAAGACAACGTCACAAAGTAACAATTTATGACGTCGGGCGGTAATAAATTAATTACTGATCAAATTTATCGTCACTTCCGTGTTTTACCTAATTATTATATCATAGGGAATATGTTTTCTTAATATAAATAGTTGATGCTATAGAAAATGTTAATTGTATATGTTTTTTTGTTGTTATTTAATCAACGACGTCATCCAAGACGCCGACGTCAACATCAAAATTAATGGTGAGTACAATCTTTAATTTTCAAATTGAGATAAAATCATTTTTAATTAAGATATCAACATAAAATAACGAGATTTTTAAAGAGAAAATCAATGTGTTTCATAAACATCAAAAAACATAAAATGTCATACTTTTGTCAGAAGCGGTCGTTTTCGCGTGTTTCGGCTCAATTATCTATTAGTTGCTAAGAAGCAAATCAGTGTTGTTTTAGATAAGAGTTTCTTGTACATGTATATATAACACACCAGGGTCTGATGAAAAATAAAGGAGACACGTTTCGTCTAAATATATCAATTGAAAGTTAAAGGCATTAACATACAATTTTATGTCCTTGTATAAAAACAATAATAGTTCTAAAATATGTAAAGCCAAAGCCAAAACCATGATTTGGTAGGGTATTCAATTATGAAAGCTTTCAGGAATGTATGTTAAATAATAAACATGTGGTTTACATTATCATATAACTGGTTTGACAAAACCTTCAGATACAGTATTAAGGATTTCTAGATATTCAAAATTTAGAGGCTGTGCTTCGAAAGTGTCTCAATATAGTTAACAATTAAGCAAATACTTATCATATTTTCTGGATATGTCTGATTGAAATTCCTTATGTTGTATCTGTGTGGCGTCTTGACTTCAACTGAGTTAACCATGTGTCTTTCTCTGTAGCTGAATTCATTTTTGAAATTTTCTTTCAACGCAAATATATCAAACCCTCGTGAATAAAACAAGTTTTCTTCATTCGTTTTTATGTCAGCAGAAACTATGGTTATCTGCCTAAATACAAATCCTCAAGTATTCAGAAGAATAGCCCGCACCAGTATACGAGGGGCATTCAATATATTCTGTCACTAATGCGCTTCAGTAGTAACTTCCTTAAATTACCGCACTGAAAAATCGTGCATTTGAAGGCGATTTCACTAACCACGTACATGCAAAAGAGCGGTTTAATAATCCGATAACAATTGACAGAAATATCCATTGTTGAATAATGCGCACTCATGTATAGTGGCTATATTTCAATGCTATCATGAAAAGTGAAGAAAACAATTGAAATTCGGGCTTACATTAAAGCCAGGGTTGCTTTAAAAGTATCTGCAAAATAGAGTTATGCTGAACTGTGCCGTGTACATGGCAGTTCTGCCGTGACATTGAGAACGTTTTTCGTTGGGCTAAGACATTTAAAGGTGGTAAACTTAGCATTAAAGACCGTAACCGTCCTGGCAGGCCTGTTGTTGCAGCAACAAAGGAGAACATTGATGCTGTGAAGGTCATAGTAGACGAAGATGGGCGGTACACAGATTCTAAGATAGCTAATAGTCTTGGCATCTCAGAAGGCACAACTCGTCACATTTTGACCAGCTGTTTGAAATTAAAGAAGCTTTGTGCTAAATGGGCCCCTCATTTGCTGTCAACTGAACAAAAGACTAAACGCTTAACATGTGCTAAAAATCTTCTTAAAAAATGAAAATTGTCATCCTAGAAAAACCTCTGAGTTGCTCACTGGAGATGAAGGTTGGTGTACTATTTTGATCCCCAGTGGCGGATGAACAATAAACAATGGTTGGGTAAAAATCAGGCAAGACCGGTTATTGCAAAACGAACAAAAAGTGCTAAAAAGGTTTATTTACACCGTCCTGTTTTAATGGGATGACAGTATGGTAAGTGTGAAGTTTGTTGCGCCCTAGAACCGGTTTAAAAACCCAGTGGCCTACTTTGCCACTGACCGTTCCAAGGCGGTAGGCCTATTGTCAACCCTTTTGTGTTTGTGTTTGCATTTATTATTACTTTGCCTTCTTGTTTTTCTGTTTGCGTGTTTGTTTCTGTGTTTTGTGGTTGACTGTCCTTGAATGCTACTTTCCCTGTCCGATCTTTTTATATTTCTTTGTATGCAATTATTTTTAATTGCAGTGGCCCTGTGGTACACATTTCATGCACACAGGGAAAAACCATCACGGCCAAATTTTACAAGAACAAATCTCTCAAAGCAGTCAAAAATAATTACACGAAAAAAGGCCCAACTAAAGTTTTGAATGGCATCCAGCTGATTCATTACAATGCCTCAGCTCACAAAGTTAAAATTGTGCGGTCTTTCTTGGAGCAAGAAAAAAGTGGTACAGCTTGAACACCCACCTTATTCTCCCGACCTTAGTCTCTGTGACTTTTTCCTAATCTCTTTGCTGAATAAAAACCTCTCTGGTAGACGCTATGCTTCCAGAAGTGCGCTTGGTGCCGGAATATGTCAGTGTCTCAACAGTATACCAAGGGGAGACTACTTTCCTGCGTTTACGTCATGGATAGCGCGACTCCGAAAGTGTGTATTTGTTCAGGGGGAATACTTTGAAGGATTGTAATAAGATTTTTTTTTTATATTTCCAGTATCTGTTAGTTCCGAATACCAGTGACAGAATATATTGAACCCCCTCGTACATATCCAATTTGCCCGAGAAAAACTTGTGACCGAGCACAAATAGAATGACTATATTATAACTAACATATGTTGTTTCAATACGAGAATAATTTCATTTTCTGTTGGTTGTTTATGGTTTATTCAGTTAATTTAATCAATTAAATACATAAATAATGTTTTTGAACAATTCTAAAACGAATACCAATTCTGACGTACTCCCTTTAAACCGCTGTTATCAAAATGGAGTAACTGATAAAGATCGCAAACATCATTAATGTGTACATGTAACAATGTTTGACAAGATAAAGTAGTAAATCAATAGCGAATCTGTTATGTGATAACCCTGTGTTATATCGCAATCGCAGTCGGCTACGAATATAGATCAAGAAGGACGCATAAAGGCAAAGGTAAGATTATACATCTTTGAATGTTGTTTAATGGCTCATGAACACATTATATGTTATTTTAAGCTGCCCCAGAGACAGTGGGTAGTGTAACCCTATAGGGGCGTATAACATGCTTGGTACATTTAATAACAAAGTCCGGCTTCGCGTTGTGATTTCCATAATGTATTGGTACTCTAGTAGATGTGGCCTTGTACAGTATATTAGCTAACCATAAAGGGAGGTAATATCTAACATTATTTCACTTGCCTTTGACATGCTACAGGTTATTATTGATGTTTTCATGCATTGTTTCTTTATTAATTTAAAGGGTATATGTCATTTACTTGCTATGATATTTGTTTGAAGTATAATACTTAGCGCCGTTTGCTTTATATTAGTACCAGCTGTATTAACCTTAATTTATCTATTCATAATCGGCAAGGATTACTGTTAAGTAAGTGCCCTCGGAACGCAGTCAGTGTGTTGGTTAGACCTGACGGTACAAAACCCCGTTAGGGATCTGTCTTACTTTAATCAAATATTAATTCATTTGGCAGGAGATAACATCGTTATATGTTCCTGAGAAAACGGGATAAAATTTCGTTAGATGTTCTCGTCGTAATTAGATACAGGAGATAACAATTATGGCTTTATCTAGTATATTTTGAGATCAAATTGGATAATAAAAATTATGTTGAACACACCTGAATCCACACCCCGTGTACGAATCTGGGTAGAAGTAGCCTCTCTCGTGGGATATAGCACCATCGTGTCAGTTACCTCTCAGTGACCAGGCATGGCGCTGTTTATGCCTGGCATAACTCGTCATAGACCGGTAATGTCAGATTGTTCATCAAACAGACATACACATACATACAAATACACACAATAACATCGCTTTGCCCGGTTGCCCATAAGTGACCGGACAAGGCCTTGTTTATGTTGGGCATAACTTGTCTTAGACTGGTAACGCTAATTCGCTTGTAGTCTACTCACTCACTCACTCACACATTCAAAACGGCTACAGTACATATAAAACAGTCCGAACAACTACAAATTCACCATACGCTATGAACATCCTGTTATATATATACATATCCGTTTCGTATAGTGGTTTTCAGTACTTCAGTTATGATAGGGATTAACAGGGGTGTACTTTAACCTTAATTGTGTTTCATCTATAAACTGTTAATAGGTTAAGTACAGTGGCTAGCCCGTAGTGTTACAGTAGGGGGAGGTAAGTAGGGGGACACAAGAATCAGGAACCTGCTCTACTCTTACTATGTGTTTTATGCCCGGTTTATGTCCTCATCTGACCGACGATGTTAAGGGAAAGAATCTTGCTTATGAACACATCGACAAAATTCAGTTGGCCGGTGAGACTATTATTCCGGAGTATGGGATGCAAAACATATCCTAAATGTTCTACTATACAAATCGGGCTATACGTATACTAACATCGGCGTCCACAAAAAACGCTTCCAGTATAGCATACAGAGAAATAATAACGTACGTTTATTTTAACTATGCAGACAATTAACCAACGGTTTATTCACAATCTCAGAGTTACTGTACATGTCATAACATCTGCATGTACCTAATGTATGACTGAATGTACATGAAGGACATTTATTTATCAATGGTAGGGCAGAATGTACAAGCAAAATTTAAATTGTTTTAAACGAAATTTTTAATGATAAAGAGAAACACATTACTTTTGAAAATTGATTGAAATATGAAGAATATATGAACACGTACAGCCGTAAACTGTGCAAATTACTGCACCGTGAAAAAGAAAAATGAAACAAAGCTATGTTTAATATTGAAAAAACATGTAAAACATGAGCATTTTATCCCAAAGGTTCAAAACAATTGGGGTTAATAGACATTTAAATATTTTATAATATATACCAAAAATGGGATGCCTTGGAAACAAAAATACAAACGAAAGAGAAAAATAGCTGACTCGGTTTTATTGAGTCTGTTAATGAGAGTTAATATAAGGTACAACACGCCCCCTAGCACCTCTCACGTCTCTCACGCCTCCTAGCACCTCTGACGCTTCTCACGCCTCCTAGCACCTCTCACGTCTCTCACGTCTCCTAGCACCGGCTTAAGCAGTATTCTATTTTAAAGCCACAAAAATGGTTGGGTTTGATGATCCCAAAACTGCATAATAACACTGATTTGTAGTCGGTTGTCTATTAACAGACGCCATACCTCACTAAACAATCGCTTGTGTGAAAGTCAATAAATACTGAAAAGGAGATCCCTTGGAAGCAACAAACACAAACAAGAGAGAAAGTAGCAGACTCAGTTGTATTGGGTCTGTTTATGAGAGGTAATATAAGGTGCAACACCTCTTACGCCCACCGGCGTAAGCTGTATTTTACGTTGAAGCCACACATATTGGGCTTGATGATCCCAAAGTACCAGTAAGAAATATTATTACTGATTAGTAGTCGGGGTTACATTTTACAGTGGCAACATAGCACAAAACAACCGCTAGTGTGAATGTCAATAAATACTGAAAAGGGGATCCCTTGGAAGCAACAAACACAAAAAAGAGAAGAAAATAGCAGACTGAGCAAATATGATTTTTATATGGGAATTACACTATTGCAATCGTCTGATGGTTATGAAATATTTCATATTAGAAATAATTCAGATTAGAAAACACAATGCTACATGCTCTTCAAACTATCTTTTTTTGAGCTTACAAACTGTTCATGGTTTGTGTCTTACGTTGCTATTACACTTATATTGCTCTTGCTTTGTTTAAATTATAGATCATCAATCATTCGTTAACCTCCGTTATAGGTCATGCAACTTTATAACCAAAATTGCATTTGATTTGCAGAACCAGCATGCCCAAATAAAAGCTACTATCCAAGTTGCACGACAAAGACATGACATACCAAATGTTTCAACGAGCATGACCTTGAAGAGCTACAAAAGGAGACTAATACTAATAACAATATGGATAAGCATGTATTTGAAACTTCAGTAAAAGAAATGGTTACGCAAGCTCAAGATTCGCATAGCATACTTAATAATAAGAGACATATTGTCACACCAGAAGTTCTGGCACAGTTTCCAAATTCGCCCACAGCCAAGAGACACATGGTGGCTTATCAACATTATAAAAACGGATTGAAGGCCTTCGATTGTTACCTGAAAGACACAGTCGAAAATGATTCGGATTGTGAACAGCTTCAACCTGCTTTCCATGGATATGCAAAAGGGCACATGCTTGAAAGTCACATGATGTGTCAGTTTTCATATCCAAGAAACAAAGTAGAGTTGATTGAGCAATACCTTCAAATAAGACCAAATGATGTTCTAGTCAAATACTTTAAAGTCATTTATAAAGTATTTAACAAATCCGCAGATGGCTTATCAGATTATGAATTCAGCAAAGACAAAATCCGATCTTTGGAAATAATGGTGAATGAAATTCTTCCATTTAAAACATTGAAAACTGAAAGAAGCATATTGATTGCTCTATACTACTGGCTAGGAGGGCAGTACGTAATAACACGCCAAGACGAACGGGCTTTATATTCGTTTGAGAAGAGTTACAACTTGGATACAAATAATATTGCTGCTCTTTATGCAGTCGCAAATAAGTACATTGACATTGATCCAGACAAAGCAATTCGCCTTTTTAACAAATATCTCACGGAGGCACCCAAATGCGATGATAAGTATCCACATACATATTACTTACTTGGGTTTTTGTATATCAAACATTGTAATAATGCAAATGAAGCAGCCAAATACAACACACTGGGATTGACTGCGGAACAAAAGTGGAGACTACCATTCCAGGCTCCTGTTGATATTCCCAAGAAACGAAGTTTGCAGTCATATCTCGCCACGGTTAACTCTACACACGGTCATCAACACGCTTTAGTGAATTGATCGTTAACTCCACACAAGGTCGTCAACAAATTCTAGTGAATTGATCGATGGTGCTGTCTTGCAAGTGTTGACAAACTTTAGCCCACTTGGAAGTATAGAGTATATCTTGGCTTATAGGATTATTTTCTAGATGTCATATTTTGTTATGGCTGAGGGAGTATTGCGAAACAAAGAACTGAAAACAAAGATTAGACTATTTATTATTAGTGTTATTTTCGACCTGTTTTAGAACACACAAGTTGAAACAAATTAGCAACAAAGACTATTGTTCAAGGCTTCGAAAGTTGAGCGCACTGTCCGCCAACAGCGCTTGTTTATCAAGATCTTTTAGTGTTGCACTCAGTTTTTAACCAATCAAACCAATACTATACCTCCGACAAACAATAGCACGTGCAACAGTATAATAAAGCACGAGAAACTGTATTATAATATAACCTATTGTCAATATACTCCGACATCAACAATAGAGAAGATATATCTAAGTAATGGCGTCATGTTAAGTTGGTACGTTCTGTATTCCACACACCTGGAAAAGCACTTGCTTGACCGAAAAATATAATATATGAATCGGCAATACGTTATCCCGAGGCAAATATACCGTGAAAAAAGTTGAAAATTGGTACACTGTAACTTGAGATACAAAAGCCAGAAGCTTGTGGGATAACGATTTGTCCGCCGTCCGTCCGTCCGTCCGTTAAGTTTTGCCGTGTGAACAGTCTATGGCCTTCAGTATTAATCGGAGCTTTACGAAACTTTGCCAGTGTCTTTATATCAATGAAAAAGAGTAGGATAATGGACCTTTGGAAACGGCCGAGCACGACACATACGAAATATTGCAGTCTCGGTTTGATTGAGACTGTTCATGAGCGGTAGTGAAATATGCTAGCTACCGCTCACGCCCTCTAGCCCCGGGTTGAGCAGAACTCAATATTCATAAAATCAATAGTACAAAATTTTAACCATCCCGAAGATGGCATGCATATGGCGGTGGACTTGTCGTACGGCGTATGGTCCCAGTATCTAATAAAATTAAATGCGCCGAAGAGCGAAATAAACATAATCAAATTTAATTGGGAACAGCGGTTATGAATCAAACGAGTGTTACCACCATTTGCACGAATATGCATGTATTCGTGCAAATGGTGGTCACACTCGTTATTAACGAAATATGGGATATAGGGTCCTATAGAAACCACAGCGTCCGAACGCAATGGCATCGTAGGTCCGCACTGTACTGCAAACAAGGACTTGATACTACAAATGAACGGTCAGTAGGCAATAAGGCCTACTGGTTAGCTTGAATCGATTTTATATGCGCACAATCGTCATTATTATCCTGTCTTCTGCGCCCCGAGCTTTCATTGATATTAACAATCTGTGCAAGTTTGGTGATGGTCAAATTATAATTGAAGGTGCTAGAATGTTCAAAAGGCTTAAGGCATTTTAGCTCTGCTGGCCTTATGGGATGACGAGTTGTCCGTTAACTTTTGGCTTGTGAACAGAGCCTTCATTATCTAGGGCCTTCATTATTATACGGATCTTTACGAAACATTGCTAGTGTCTTTATATCAATGACAGCTCGGATAAGTTCGAAAACCAGCCGAATCAGATTAGTTTCACCGGAGTTATGGCCCTTGTTTTGCTGAAATATGCCATATTAAGCCTTGTGAACACTCTAGGATCTTCATTTATTACTTGATCTTTACCAAACTTGTACAGATTGTTGATAATAAAAAACAGCTAAATCGGAGTAGTAACACCGGAGTTATGGCCCTTCTTTTTTCCTGAAAAATGTCATTTTCTGCCTTGTGAACACTCTAGCACCTTTTTATTCTTTGATATTTACCAAACTGACAAAGATTGTTAATACAAATGAAAGCTTGGACAAGTTCAAAAACCAGCTGAATTGGGTCAGTAACGCCAGAGTTATGGCCCTTATTTTTCCTGAAAAATGCTGTTTTCTGCCTTTTGAACACTCTTGCACCTTCATTTATTAATTTGTCTTAACCAAATTTGCATAGATTGTTAATATCAATGAAAGCTCGGACAAGTTCAAAAACCGGCTATAATGGACTAGGAACACCGGCGTTATTTTCCCTTGAATTATTGCAAAATGTAATTTTCAGCCCTGTGAACACTCTTGTATTCGATCTTTCCCAAACTTGGCCAGATTGTTGATATCAATTAAATCTCGGACGAGTTTCAAAATCAGCCAGATCAAACCAGTAACACCGGAGTTATGGCATAAGAATCTTGATTCATGGGTTCAACTTTTTATTATTAATGTATTCGTTAAAAAAAAAAAATATTTTGTTTATTTTTTTTGTTTATTGTAAATGATTCATTCATTTCTTTTTATTTTGTAATTTTTTATTTTTATTTTTTTAAATTGTTTTTTTTATAAAAAAAATTCTAATAAGAAACCTTGGTTCCTTTTTTCTTTAATTGGGAGGTTAGGGGCCCTTGTTGGATCAGTTTTACATATAGTTATAGTAATTATAACAGTTACTATATAGAGTTATAGTAATTATAAATTCAAATATCTTCTTCTATGAAACTGCAAGAGTTAAAGGTTAATATTTTTCATAACCCTTTTTGTGTTTGTGATGTCGTTTGTATTTATTATTGCTTTTGCCTTCCTGTTTGTCTGTTTGCGTGTTTGTTTCTGTGTTTTGTGGTTTACTGTCCTCCTTGAATGCTACTTTCCCTGTCCGATCTTTTTATATTTCTTCTTATATCAGCTTATGGACCGCTCATGAACAGTCTCAATCAAACCGAGACTGCAATATTTCGTATGTGTCGTGCTCGGCCGTTTCCGTTTTTTTTATGGATCCTCTACCAAGTTTGTTCCCAGGGGTCTCATGTTTTACATAGAGTTACATAGGGACAAACTTAAAAAGTCTTCTCTGAAATTACAAGAGCCAACGGTTAAATATTTTGTATTTACACTTAGCTTATGGTCCTCTACCAAGCTTGTTCATATGGTGACCCTGTTGTCAAATTTGGCCCCGCCCCTGGGTCTCATGTGAAACTTGGTTTGAGTGTTTATATAAACGAAAGTTTGATTTGTTTTAAAATCGGCCAAACTTGAGCCAAATAAATCTCTCCCCCATATCTTGGTAATTGAAACTATACTGAGCAAAAATAGAAAGTCCCTCCCTGTTTAAGTAAAGATATCCAGAAATCCAAAAGGGTTGCATATAAATCATAATCAAACATACATTTTATTCATTTGTGGATCGATATCTATTCATTAAATATGGATAGCACGAGAACTTTCAGAGTGATACCCTGGCGAAGTCAGTAGGGTTCAAAATCAAAAATCACAACATATCAGACACTCGTTATATAACGCTTAGGACATCGAGTTTATTTTAAAATGTGTCACCTGCATTAATTATCCACATAATCTTATCAAAGAAAAAATGATTCAGCTTATTCAGAAGACATTTGCTAGAGAAGGTACAACGTTTCTAGCTTGTAATAATGTCAGGGCTTTCTTTACTAACGCCCCCATTGATAAAAAATAGTATGATAAGTATAATTTGTGGACTTGTACTGATGTTTGTAGAGCCTTATCTTTACTTCTGGATAACATCTTTATAAGATACGGTAAAACTATTTACCGCCAGGTTGTTGGTATTCCTATGGGTACTAACTGTGCGCCACTTGATGCAGATTTGTTTTTGTACTGCTATGAAAGAGATGTTTATGTTGCGTTTGTCACCCGCTAGCAAGGGTGATGTTATTGATGCCTTTAATAATACTTCTCGGTATCTTGACGAAATACTCAATATTGGTAATCTGTTCTTTGCTCATATGGTTACTTACATTTATCCACCAGAGCTCACGTTGAATAAAGCCAGCAGTTCGGATACAGTAGCAGCATATCTCGATCGTCATCTCTCGATTTTAAATGATTGTATTCATACTAAAATCTATGATAAAAGATATCAATTTTAACATCGTTAACTATCCACTCCTGGATGAAGATTTACCTCGTGCTACCTCATACGGGGTGTATATCTCCCAGTTCATTCGATTTGCTAGAACGTGTAATGATGTTATAGACTTCAATGATCGAAATCAAGTCATTACAAGTAAACTTCTTCAGCAGGGTTTTCGTTATCACAATCTACGTAGATCTTTCTCTAAATTCTACCGCCGCAACGAGGGCCTGCTGGAAAAGTACAACACCAACATTAAAACACTTCTGCGACTAGGTATATGTCACAAATGAAATGTATTTTTGTGATTCCAAAGTTCTTAATATTATATCTGGTAGGTTAAATAAAGAGACTAGAGTATATAAAAAAATGACATAAAATATTTAATCAAAGAGTACTGTACCACCTCATATAAACACTCATACATACATAGCCTCACATACAATTAACTAATTATAACACAGTAGTTTAACAATTGGCAGTAGTTATAATCCGTATCAATGTCCTATAACCTACAGGTTGCTATAAGTCTATTAAAATATAAACCAGCCCTCAAATAGACATTCATATAATGCACAGTCACAAACAAATGTCAACGAATGTATCTCGCGCGTCACACCATTTGAGTTAGAAAATACTATTCTGTAATGATGATACCACTCAGGTATAGTCAAGAAAACCACTTAGGCACTACAGCTTAAGTATTGTTACGGAACCACCAATATATAAGTACGTCCACTCAGGAACAACAACTTAGGCAACGGTACGGGACCACACAGGTATATGTACACGTCCATTCAGGAATCACCACTTAGGTAACGGTACGGGACCACACAGGTATATGTACACGTCCACTCAGGAATCACCACTTAGGTAACGGTACGGGACCACACAGGTATATGTACACGTCCACTCAGGAATCACCACTTAGGTAACGGTACGGGACCACACAGGTATACGTACAAATCCACACAGGAGCCACTACTTATGTAGCGGTACAAGACCACACAGGTATATATGCACAAATCCACACAGGAGTCATTACGTAAGTATGAATCTAAGTCCACTTGGATATCCCCACTCAGATATGGATAACAATTGGTTCCCATGTCTAACTACTGTTCTTGACCATCACGGACATCACATAAGCCACCTACAACTACAATAATGTATATCTTATTATAAGAATATAATTCACGCAATAAAAGTTATTCTCACATATAACTACATTGCAAATTCCACGCGATTTACTTAAATAACTACTATAACTACAGGCTAGGGATGGGGGAACTTACAATATATCTCTGTCTTTCGTGCCCATCTTCTACTTCTAAATACTGGTCACAACATCTGTATTTCATGTTGTCCAGTCAACTGCTTGGTAAAGACTGACCACACAAAAGCTATTTCAATTACAGACACACCCAATCTATATTTAGGATTTACTGAGGTGTAACCGGTCTGACCAGTTTACCTATGCTCACTTATAAATCAAAGTACTTAGAGTACTTATAGCAGGCAATTTTGTGACAGTATATCACAACCCTCATTTTATGGAGATGTGGTCTATAAACTTCGAAAGTTAAAGGGGTCTGACGGGTTTCCCGACCGCTTTACAATTTTAATCAGGAAGTTCGTCAGAAAAGGATATAACCCTTGGGT